>BLKM01007598.1:884391-914289 GCA_013340265.1 Coptotermes formosanus | reverse complement strand
AAATGAGTCACGTGCCTGTGCAGTCTACATCTTGTACAAATACAAGCATTTGACTTCCCTAAAGATCTGTTTGTACACCAGCTCTTCCCGTCTCTCTTCAATAGTGCTCTCTTTTGTTGCAGGTGGCAGCTCATGTGTTGACAGAGCAGACTTGTAATTTGATAGAGAATCTTATATCGTCTCTCTCAGACATAATGAGTCAAGTGAATGTACAGTCTACAGCATATAAATTGAATGGGGATCTGCGGGCTTTGGCTCTTGTGTACGATTCAGATGTCCCTCCATCACCATCAGAAGAACTTGTCTCAACAATTGATGCCCTGCTGGCAAAGACAAAGCTGGCACGTAAACAGGCTGTGGAAATGGACGTAACTGGTGAGGAGTTATGATACATGCTAAGTGTGGCATCTTTGACATTGCTGGAAACAGCCTTGTATCTTCTTGGAATTCATACTACAATGGGAAACTCTTGTAACAGGAACTCATGGTAGTGTGAAAAATTGCTGTTGTAAGGAATGTTTGGTTCAGAACGTGGAAATGTACAAATTGCCGCTAAAGTCAGATTATGAATATTTGTGTTTGTCTCATTCTAACCAGTAAAAATGCAAAGTTTATGAGGTAATTATTAATTATTCTGTAATACATAAACTATATGTGAATAATGTTTACATGTAACCTGTCTGGTCGATCTATATATGTGTGCCTGTAAGTGTGCTAAGAAGTATTTAGGATGCAGCTTAGAACATAGACTGGAGTGCATCTTATGCAATAGAAGACATTCATTGCTATTGTATTTACAGATGAAACTCCATCAAAAAAACGCAAATTAAGTTTACAGAAAGGGGAGAATGAAGGCTCAAGGGTTCAGCCGACGACATCAGCTGCATTAGGTTCTGCATCAACTTCTGCATCGTCTTCATCATCAGCGGCAGGTTCTTCAAAAGAAACAGAACCAGATGAACGTTCAACACCTGTTGATGAGCAGGAAGACACAGATTGGCTTGAAGTTCTTGAAAAGACTATCACAGACTTAAAGGGTTTGGTGGAAAAGAAAGTTTGATTGCAGATTGTTATAGGTGAGTATGGTAACTAATTTATTGCATTCCCACTTTGATGTGTAGCCTGTTTTATGTCTACAGCAGGGAACATCAGTGCTGAGGTAATGTTCAGGAGTCCAGATTACTGCTGGACAAGGATTTATATTGCTGGAATTACTCCCATGCGTACTTTCTTCAGACGTTAAGAAGAAGTGTAAGTGGTATCTGCTAATCAGATATTGATCAGTTTAAAACGCAGCTAGTTGTTTCAAGTGTTCACATTTTTTTTGGCAGCATTTAAAAAACAAACACAGTGCCATTGTAGCCATTGTACAGATATTGTCATTTGGTATGTAGGCTCTCAGCTTCAGTTTATTTTGGGTACTGCGTTGACAGCAGTGGTAATGAACCAGATCTTCCCTGATTGTGAATCTAAGATATCTTGCCTAAATTTAGTTCATTTTGACATATGTTATAAATCACATGACCTGTGCTGAGACGTACAGTATTGTGACAATGAAGTAAGTAGTCATATTTTGATGTAAACTTTTCAGGCCAGCACAAAGGCTGGACTGTGTCCATTCCATTCTCACATTAAATAAAAATATTTATCAATATTCTAGTGCTTTTTGAGACTGAGTCAAATTAATGTAACTTGCTGCGGTGACTGGAATTGAGAGTGCAGAAGCATGAACTGGGTGTTGCCATTATCTTCTCTTTTATTTTCCTACAGTTTTGTCACTGTAGTGGTGAAATCAGTATTGTTCTCCAATGAAACTAGTCTTTGTAGCAGAGTAGTGGAATGGTTTTATGCCTTTTTCCCCATTGCCTACTGCTTTGAAATGTTAACACTCTTTATCTGCTTCAATCAGACAGGGTGCACATACACACAGACTAAATACATAGATACAAACAAGTAATTGTTATTATTTTGTTAGTGTGAAACTGTGCTGTTTGTAAAATTATATCACAAGCTTTTTTTATTTAAAAAATAAAACGCACTAAAAGGTTGATTTAAATGTGTTTTAGATCTCTGTGTGCTGTTGCTGAGTCACATGACATTTATATGAATGAATGTTCCTGGTGTACAAACATTTTGATTTATTAAGAAATTGAAATGCTATAATAGGAAAGTTCTGATCATCATGACTGCCACCCAGAAGAAGGGTCAGCAACTTAAAGGAAACTTTCATGAGGAGAAAAATATAGATATTAGGAATGTAAAAAGGAACAGTTTCGCATTGGTTTCACTCAATATTGTGAATTTTGTATTTACTGCAAATGACAGAACTTCATATGAAGACGTAGTACCATATTTTTAGTTTCCTATTGATTGCCATGTATCAGTTTGCTTGTAGTGGTGTGTCACACATTTGTGTCTTAAAAGGTTCCTGCCTGTTGTGGAATTCATCTGAGGATTAGCGAGCATACATGAATGGGTGCTGGTGTATCTGAACTCATGAGTTACTGGACCAAAGCTTCCATGTTTGTTTCACTTTGGTTAGAAATAAAGATTGTAATCCATGGCTGTGGAATAAATGAGTAATAATTAAAGGAGGTGTTACATCAATCAGTGTTTTTCAAACTCACATGAAGTAATGCACTGTAGCATGGCTTGCGAGGTAATGTAATGTTAAACTAGGTACTTTAAATAAACATTGATAAATGTTTTTATAAATTATCATATAATAATTTCATATATCAGTGTATAAGTTAAATGGATATAAATTTGAACTGTACATAATTTCATATTGAAGCCTTCTGTTGTATGGTGTACCTGGCATTTCAGACATTCTTACCTCATGTAACCATAATAAAAGTGACACTACATGAAAATAGCAAACATAAACTGACATTTTGATGTTGTTTGCAGTACTGTACCAAATATATACATGCATTGCATGTTTCAGCTGTTAAAACCTGATTGATGAGTAGATATATAGCATGTAGTTCATGTATATATTTTAGTACTTTAGTGTAAATAACTTTGAGGTATAAGCTTCACTGTTATTTTCAAATGTCACTTTTATTGTTGTGTGTGACAGATGGATACCTTACCTGCTAAGTTGAATTACATATTTGAAGCTTTTTTTTTTCCTAGTCATAACATTTTTCTGTCAGTCATCTATCATTGCATGGGATGTGGTGTTAGTGATAGAATGTACCATGAATGCCTCAGCAGGACCACCAGTAGCAGGTGTGCAAGACATGCACAGTGCAAGGATGGCTGGCTGCCAAAGTAAACCAGTGACACGACAAGGTACTATAAATAATGTTACAGCTAGCAGAATTTTATTTCTTTGAAGTATTCTTTATACATACATATTATACATATTGATTCTCTAATCAAATAAAATATTATAATAAATTTATTGAGCATGAGGTAAATGATTTAGTGTTTTTGTAAACAAGTATTTAATTTAATTTTCCATGTGGGTAGCATATATAACTTAGTTTAGTAGTGGCATAGGTAAAGGCACTCCTGTGTGTGGACATAATATTCTCATAAGTTTATTCACAGAAATGTTTATTTTGTTACTAAACATTTGTGTGGACAGACAAGTAGCCTGCTGCTATGTGTGTGGGTGGAGTGGCCATTTAAATTTGTACTATGGCTCTTCCAACACCCAGTTTTCTTCAGAATGCAAGAGTAGGAGCAAGGAAATGATGACTGATAGGAAATAGCTGCCTCAAGCTAGTTAAATGGTACATAAAGGCTCCCACACTGCCATTTATTGATAAGAAATGAAAATGAAATGCCAGAGGTAATCAGATGCAGGCAACACATTCTAGTGTCAAGTATGGATACAGCATCTGTGCCAGGCCATACTCGATGTTTGCACAGTGGGTTAAGAGTAAGAGAAAGAGAGATAATGGAGTGAAAAAGGTAAAGGCATTTGCAAATTCAAACTTAAGTGCAGGTTCGGTGATCACAAATACCAGTCGTGTAACAAAAAATGCTACTGGCCCAAGTTGACTTTGTTTCAGTTATGTTCCAAGAAAAGAAAGTGAGTGTGATGCTACTTAATGAAGGTAAGGTTGTTTGAAGTATGGTTTCATCAGTTGTGGAGGTGAAACTGAAAATGGTCATCATTGACCAGTTGATATGGTTCCTGCAACCAACACTTAAATCCATGGGAATTAAGGTGACACATAGAGCAAGAGCATGCTGAATTTGCTCATAAACCTCTCAAATATTTTCAGAGAAGGAAATAAGGTTTCAAGATACCAGCACAATTTCTTTTATGTTACTATTGTCAGTGATAAAGCCCTACTGTTGTCTTCTGTATTTGCACATTGTGTGGCAAAAAAAGAAAACATGACATTTCTGAGAAACTCTTCCCCACCTTGTGAGGATGTGGTGCATACAATGTTTGACAAGTAATCTGCTGAAAATTGAGAAAATGTTACTCTTATTGATGATATAGTGACTCAGATAATATGTTTTATTGTAGAACATTTAGAAACAGTTTAACTTCAAGGGATTGTTGTGATGGTGTATGATCGTCATCATAACTGAAATTATGGACATTGCACATTATCTCAGGCTATAATGAAACCCCTCAGTGTTTTCAGTGTGTCTCCATCTTCAGGTAGAATGGGAAAATGGTAGAAACTACTCCAGTAAAAGAGTAAAGGTAAATTTTTACCTTGGACATCCCATTGTGTTGTAGACATTAAAAGGTCATTATTAATCACCCTCAACACTATATGTTTTGAAGGGCACTAGTAACTACCTGGTAAAGGTAAGGTTTTTCCCTGTCCACACCATGAAGGAAGATAAGGGCAGTAGAGGCATAGCTCCATTCACTCTTAACCTCAGCACTAAATCAAGATGAGTGGTTATCTGTACGCCCAACCACTTTACCCTTGGAAAAGAACCCTCGTACCCACTGAGTAGGAGGGTGGATGGGCCCGAGAGCCCATCTGGATGTCTTGGAGAAAAGAAGACTGTCTTGCCTCTACTCTGGTAGGGCCATTAGAAACGGTGGGTGTTTATAGCGTGAGGTAATGGTCACTGTTTGGAATTTCAGTGAGAACTATTTATAAACAATGTTCTTTACTTGGTTATGGTCTGGTAATGATTTTGTGATCCAGAGTGACATCACTGATATTTCAAATTGTGTAAACACTTTTAGTTGTGTGAGATATGTATGGCAGTACGCTTTTGTGGATGGCTTGCTGTGTTTAAATTTACCATAAAACAATATCATTAGTAATATTTACGTCACTGGAAGAATGCACCATTGGACACAGGAAGTTGATACTGGCTAATTTCAGTTGCAGTTAGAACTCATGATACTGCAAGTGTGACAGCAAGGTGTAGTCAAACTGTTGTAAGACTGTTGGCAGCAACCAGTAATTATTGTATCCTTTATGAAGCCTTGTCAACAAAGGGTATTTCTTCTAATCCTATAGAAACATTGGAGGAAGCAGTGAAAATTATCAGTTGTATTACAGTAAACTCACTCAATAACTGCCTTCATGAAATGTTTTCAGAACTGGGCTAATCACAGACGTTTACTTCGGTATTCATTGGTTGTCACAAGGCAAAGTATTGTCAAATTGGGTACTGCATTTAGATGGTAGGTTCCTCCATCTTTGCCACCACTAACCTTCAGTATTCATGACCTCACTACTAGAATATTGCCAGTGGAGACGCATTGCTTGACTTGAAATCTACCATACAGTTTCTTGTCACTGACTGTATGAACATTTTAACATCGCATTCTAGATTTGAGAAAAAGATAGGATAAGAGATTCCTATCACTTTTGAAAAGCACAAATCTGTAACTGAATTGCACTTGAAAGATGAAGAAATAAATGAACCCTTGAAACTTAGTTTACAGTGATAAGTATCTGGCATTCAGTATGCAGGCCATATGTTGGGCTGCATAGTTGACATAGAAGTAAACCATCAGCGCGGGAGGCTCACTCGGACCGTACCTTGAATGATTATTATATGCACTGTGTGAGAGAGAGAGAGAACCAGGTCATTGTTGCTGTTAGAGAATGTACCCATCATTATCCCAGCTGTGCATAGCTGTACCACGGAGTCCTGACAGTAGCTCCACTGTATATGGCTTGACCACACCTGTAACAGGACACCACTCCTCAGATGTGGCACAGAATCCACAATTCCCCAAAGTACTGAGAGTTGCACTGAATAGGGGTTGACCACACCCATAAGACACCACTACTCAGATGCGGCACAGAACCTATTATTACCTAAGAGTCATATCAGATAATGTGGAGTCCATTCAATCGTGCGTGATGAAGATCTCTATCGATACCGCCACTTTCAGGTCCAAGACCTTTTACATTGTGACTGTCATCAACTCCAGTACCACAGGTGTGTAACTGGGATATGAATGTGACGCAGGCTTTTTGGAGCACATGTTGTGAATGGACAAAGCAGCATTCTCATATAAAGGCACCTTCCACTGGTGGGTCTGGCACAGTCCCTGTGTAACATGCTAGAAAGGCCACTGATTTTTAATGGGTATTAATATGTGGGCTAGTATCATTGGCCCTGTGCATTTTTGTTCCTTTTGAATGTGTTTTCCATAGTGCTGCATGAAGTTGTGTTGCTGACTGTGACAGTGTGGTTTCAACAGGATGGGGTGCTAGCACATGGTTGTGCATAGCCCCAACACAAGTTCAGTGCACAGTTTCATTGTGAATACGACATGATGGCCATGTGTTCTGGCCTGTGAAGGCACCAGACCTGAATTGTCTGGACTTATTCCTTTAGGGACATTTCTGAGCATATGACCCTTTAAATCCCATATTTCTGCTTTGGCCAGAGCACTGTTCAATTTAAATGTCCACTGAAGGACACTGTTTTCCCATGTAGAAGACAAGAATGTACATTTAATGGGACAGTGTTGTTCTGTACATCCATGAAAGGTTAATGGAACTTGTTTACAAGTACCCTACCCATGAACATAGAAGACTTGATAGCAAAGTTATGTGTTACTGTAGAGACCATTGATGTATGTGGACATCACATGACAGTGCAAGCTAGTATTTCATAATGTGCAGTCACATATGAATGAGTGCAGGTAGACATTTTGAACATTCATTGTAATTACTACCCTCAAGTATCTAGCTTGTACTACCTGCAGACTGCAAGTGGTATGCATCACTTCACTTCTGTACCTTACCATCTGTGGCGTCTACAGTGTGCATATTTGCTACATATAGTATATTTTTAAAATGCCCACTCTAGGGTGTTGCCTGCAGTTTATTTTCAGGAAACCATCCATTTGTTTGCCTGTGGCTGTCACTGTCACTGCCAGTTTCTGGTTTACTGTGAATGGTGACACAATTGCCTCTTCAACAGTTTCTTCTTACCACGATATGTCAGTAATGAGTTTTTCTAGGGGAAATGCTCCTTTTTATATTTTGGTTTCTTTTGAGGTTTTCTACCAGTTCCATTGTTGATTTGCCCTCTCTCCCACCTTCTGTGTAAAGGAACTAGGACTTCTGATGAACACTCAAGTCTTCCAGGATGTTACACTGTGTTGACTTGTAAAAGTGACTGATATTCCAGAAGATTGTAGTGCCTTTATCGTCAGGGACAAGTAATTCAAGAAAAGTGAGTGCACTGATGATACGTGCATATTATGTAGTGATGATTGGGGTGGCATGGGTATTCTTTGAACTGCTTGATGCTGAAGATGAAACAACTAAGATCCTTCAAAATGTCACTAAATATTTACCAGTTGACAGGGCATAACATCCCAGAAGAGTTCAAACAGGGAATGTGTGTGTAGTATTGTCACTGGGCATTCAAGACTGGGCAGACAGGCACACCTGTTGCATTAGGCAAGTAAACAAAACTAATCATAATTTCTGTACTCATAATATTAATTTATTTATCTCATATAGCATGTCATACAGTCTATTGGTAGTCTTCAATAATTTATAGAATTTTGCTCTCTTGAGTGGCTATAAAAATGTATTTTTTTTTTTACATGGATCATTTTAGAACAAGTTTGAAAAACACTGATGTAAAGGACCCTGTATTCATTGTTATTTCAACCCAAAGGTTCAAGCATAGGAACACTAAACCCTCCCATTTAACATGGCCATAGCCAGTTCAGTCCTGTTCACATCCCTAAAACCTGTTGTGTAAAATTCATTTTCTGGTGTATTTAAAAAATGTTCAAATAACTTTTTGCTTCATCATGGTAGTTTGAATGTAGAAAGCTTCAGTCTTCTCAGCAGTTTATTGCTAATCTTGTATCTGTTCTTGGTTTGGGGGGGGGGGGGGGTGTTGATGACAAAGTTCTGTTGTGGCCTGGTTTGCCAGTTGTTCATAAAACCTGCCTCACTCTCCCCTCAAAGAAAAGTGACTAAATGACAGTGAGAGAAGTGTGGTGTTTAATGATGCTGTCTGTTGCTAAGATTATACAATGTTGGTGGTCAATGAATGAATTCATGGAATGATGCTGGCAAGGGAAACCAAAGTACTCTGAATGAAACCTGACCTAGGCCACTTCATTCACCATCTGGCACCAGTATGTATAATTACAGGCCATGAGGCAGTGGGGAATTCTGTTCTGTAGTTCATGGATGAGTAAGACAGCATAATAAAAATTAGTTGTCAAGGGCACTTGAGAAAATTCACCCACAAAAGAATGTAAGATCTTATCAGCTGCCCTGTACATCTCATCTCGACCATTGAGAATGTGCCGTTCCCCACTGCCATGTTACCAGACTTTTAAACATCAGTGCAGCTCACTGTTTTGTGTCACTTTTTATGCTTCTTTACCAACATCTTGGTCATATAAGTCACAACCAAATTTTGCAAGTGTATTTGGTAGCATGAAGTAAGACAGATCGAATTTCCATTTAAAAATTGCTATTGTGTACGCAAATGAAGTGATGTGAAGTGGCATTTCTCATACGAACAGAGACAGGCCTGAGTTTCACAACCACAAGGTAAATTTAAGCTATTTACGTCTTAATATTTAGTTCTTTGTTGGTTACAACAGAGAAATGTAAATGCTGTGGCCTTTGTAGAGTATTATATATGGGTGAGTCAAATGAAAACCTTGGAAGTGTGAAAAAATCAAGACCCTTCTGTGGGGAGCTGTAGGCACAGTATGTCATGAGCATATGTTAGAAGCTTGTACTGTGTATGGAAGAGCTGGCAATGCAAGTTTTATGAAGTCAACAAAGCATGCGTGAAGGAGGAGCAGTATTTTGTCATCCTGTTTCCTGGTAAGTGAGAGTAACAAATCCATCAAAATCCAACATCCCATGAAGTTACAGTATAGTAGCGCATGTGTATCTCTGCAACAAGTGTATAAATGGAGCATGAAGTTTAAAAATGGGGTGTGTATTGTCACAGATGTCACTTGACCAGGCCAGGCCCACACTTGTAACAAAGCAGGCAATTGCAGAGGCTGAACACATCAACAGGGAAAACCATCGCATTGGACATCGGTCACGGTTTATCCCACTATATCATGCCTGACATGTTGGAGCTACATGAAGTGTCTACAAAGAGAGAGCCTGCGCAACTGACTCCAGGAAAGATGCATGCACACCTGCCAGGAACTTCTGCGATAATGTGAAAGAGTAATGGTTTCCCAAACTTCACAGTCACTGGAAATGAAACCTGGGTCCACCTCCAGTCTGAAACTAGAAGGGCAAGCAAAGAATGGTGCCATTCCACCTCACCTAAACACAAACCATTCCACATGCAGGCATCTGCAGAAAAGTGATGCTGACACTTCTGGAATCACCAGAACCCATTTACAGAGCATTACACATCCAAAGGAACCACAGGCACCAGTGCCTGATATTGTGACCTCCGTAGGACTCATCTGATACCAGCCATCAGATAAAAACATCTTGGTTTGCTAACTAGTGGTGTCATGCATGACAATACTAGGCCATACACTGCGTGTGTGACAGCTAAGATGACCAAGAACATCCACTTTTCAGTGTTGGCCTTGTCCTCCATACTTGCCTGACCTCACTCCTTGTGACTACGCTCTTGGTGGAAATACTTTCCAATCCAATGAAGAAGTGGAGGAAGTATGGATGCAGCCACATGAATTTTTTCAGACAAATCCAGGCAATAATGATGCCCTGAAGGACATGTATTGACTGCAACTGGGACTACGTACAAAAGTACAGAACTTTCCAGAACATATATGCACTAGCTGGATGATAAAGGTTATATAACGTTTTCATTTGACTCAGCTTCCTATCGGTCAGTGTGATCTGTCTGCCTAAAACAATGAGCATCCTCGTTCAAAGATCTTCTGCCTTACATTCTCAATATCCATATTTGGCTTCAATATTTAAGGGCTGGTATAGACTGTTAACAGTACTCATTTTTCCAAGTGCCTGTTTAATTTATCAGAAGTAATGTCTGAAAAGCCATTTGTGAGGTAACACCCGAGGATGATTTGGCATTTAGGACTGGAACAGGTAGGGTTGTTGTAATTTGATAAAGATATGTGTGCCTTTGATGATGTTTGTAATATGCTGCGTTTGTCGAACTTCTTTATATTTCCATCAAAAGTCTTCATAAAGCAGCCATATCATTTATTTACAGGGAGGATATTTAGCATTGTGCCTTTCCACTATGCAAGCTCACTGGACGTTTCTGCCTGTTGTGTTTGACCAGCCACAGTAAGCGTGAGACTGCAGCAACATTGTGGCATAAAGGTGACTGGCCCACTTGCAGTATCTGCCTTACATCTCTCTGAGAATTAACTGTGTCTGCATAAAACAGGACTGATAGTCCTGAAGTTGCACCAAACACAAAATATCCCTAGCCACTGTGAACGTAAGAATGCTACTGTTCAAGCAAACCACTACAGCTTCATACTGTTGCATTGCAGACACCCTCCCAAAGAACTGTTTTTGCCTTTATCATGAAAATGAAATTCCCACCATGCTATCAAAGCACAAGAATTCTTTTAACACTGACCTCACCCCATATCATTCAGTCACCAGACCCTACACCTTATGATTTCTGCTTCTTCTGATTTAATGGCAGGATATTTTCATATGATCTGCAGAACCTAGTGGCATTTGCCAGTGACGTAAACACCTGAACACATGTTTCACAGCAGCCGTCACAGTACAGAAAGAGAAAATGTGCAGAATGTATCAAACTCCTTGGGAATTTGGGCTGTTGAGTCTGTACACAAAACCTCTGACTCAGACTCCTCAACTTTTAAATCTCCGACCCATACATAAAAGCTCAGTACGTATTAATAATGGTAAACCTACTAAAATTATATCATAAGACATTTCATCACCACCCCGTGAATCATCAGGCTACTTTTTTGACTTATAACTTATATATAAGCATATGCCTAATGGTTATTGCACTTAGTATCTGTTTAAGATTTTAAATCAAGGTCAGAGTCAGAGTTGGTACACATCTTTACTGACTCCAAGTCCACGGCCATGTTCAGAATTATGTTAAAAATAACATTTCATTCCTGCACCAGATCTGATTTCACTCATACTTTGTTGCACCCATCACAGTGTATCAGAGCAAGAGTCTGCTGACAAGCTGCACCTGCATGCTGTAGGACATGTGCTACCACTGTGCTGCACTAATACATGTGGTAACATCAAGTCTGTTCACATTTTATCCATTATGAAAAGACATTACACAGGTATAACTTAATGACTGTATTTTTATCTTTAACTGTAAGTTACATGTAAATGCCTGATGGTGATTAACGATAAATGAAAATATTGATAGGTACTGACATAGGTACATCATGTGCTACAAAAAAAGTCTGTTTTCCATAATGGGTGATACAAACCACACACTGCTGTTAATAGCACATTTCTCAAAATATGATATACTTGAAAGAAACAGTTATCACATATCCATAACACATCACTATCATGCGTACAGTCATTCACTGTCCATCCTGCCCAAGACCTTGTCCTGGAAGGTAATAAAAAACACTCGACTCTGAGTTAATTTGACTTTACCGTACGATCTGAAAAATTTAACTGAAAAACAATAAAATTTTTAAATCTATTACCCAAAAGCACATTCCAAACACTGTGTAATAAAACTGTGTGTAGGTTCATCTTCCAGAGCATGCTCCAGAGAATTGCTGACTCCACGTAAGCTTCTCTGCTTATTTTAAAACAAATTCGGTGACCTAAGACTTCGAAAACACTTTGAGCGTTTTGGTCCAATGGTACCTATGAAACATATGTATATTGTGCGCCGGTATTACTTGTGTGTTCTAGTGTCCATTTCGGGTGCGCCCTCCTGTGCAGATGAGCTGCAACCAGGAAGAGCACAGCTGCTATCTCTAGCTTGACTAGGATCAACCGATTTCTGTAAAAGAAGAATTCACCTTGTAGCTTTTCTTTGCTGTTTTCTCAAAGACATTTTACAAGCATAAAACAGTAGAACTGCAGAAATGGTTATTCATCCCCTTTTACACCATGCTGTGTAACCCTACAGTAACACCTCGTCCACACGAATTTAATCTTCTGTATTTCTGCAAACAAAACTAATTTACCCCATGCTGCATATGCCCACATTTGAGGCATCTGTGCACCAGGCCTGCTCTGCATGGGTATGGAAAATCTCATTCCCACCAGCATTTGATCCCTGGATGATCCAGCCCATAGCTAGTCACTATACTGACTATGCTATCCCAGCCCATACAATGGACTGATGAGAGTAAAAAACAATCAGTACAATTTGATGTTTTGTCTACATGAGATAGACCACAGCACCATGACACATTCAGATCTTTGCTCTCATAAGACACATTATCAGTCAGGCCATTTTGCCTGAATAAATTCTGCAGCAAAACAAGAAACAAATATTAAAAGTTACTGCCATGGAAATGCAGCTGTGAGTTCTTCTGATTGCTCAGCTGCATGTCACTGTCAACAACATAGGGCTTAAACGTTAACTGTCATTGTACCTACTGACTTCTGTGCTATGTTCACATCACTTAATATCACTTCAGTGATGTAAAAGGTCTAATGGCAGTGATGATTACAGAGTTAGTATCTTACATGTAACATGCGTGGTATGAATACAAAAATCAGTGTATGATCAGCAAGAATTTCTGCAAATCATCAAACAGTACTAACTTGTGAATTTTTTGCAGCATTTGCTTCTGCTATGCGTTGTGTTGCCCATGTGAACTGTTCTATCAACTCATGGTGTGCTTCCAGACGATCAATACATGGCAAGCACACTGTTTTTGGTAGGGGATCATTAACATTAATCTGAAAATAGAAGAATAACATTAAGTTTCACTGAACTCATCACACTGTGTAAGAAGTAAGCATAACAGTGTCTAAATATAAATCACTTTTTATTCTCCTATGTCCATCATGTCCAACATATGAACATTAAACAGTTACGATACTGAAACTCACAAAAAAGAACACACTTCTGGAACTGGATGGTCCCTTCCTCAGGTAAAAGACTGGGGAGGGATCAACACAACTAGGTCAAACAAAAAGAGCTATTCCCAATCACTGGACAATGTATGGCAGTAAGCTACTGGTTCCTGGTACAGAATCTGTTTCCATCTTCATGCAAAAGGATAAGACAACACCTAGTCAACCAGGTCCCACACAAAGAGCTACTCTCCACCACTGCACAACCTGTCAGTAAACAGTGTAGTAATTCAATGACAGGGTGTCCAGTGACTGAGATTAGTTCTGTCTGTCGGGCACAGGTGAGTAGGCACCTCCTTACCCGTTCCATCGAAGATGGGAAAAGATGCACTTCTGAAACATTTTATTTTCCAAGTACCAAATAACCAACAAGTCCAGAAACGCAGTAATCTTAAGTGCGCACCATCGTCAAAACCTTTTAAAACTGAATATCTCATCCGTACTCAACTATCACAGGACAACATCCTGCATTTAGGCAGCCTACTACTTAAGTGCAAGAAATACATTTACTCCACGGCTACCACCAGCAGAGCGCACAAGCTGGAGACTTATCAATTGTGATTTTAACAGTACACTAAAATTCTTTGACAATGGTGTCACATGCAAGATATCACTAATATGTTTTACGACTATTTCCACTGTCACACATCACGCAAACACTATGTTTCGAACACACCTGAGAACGAAAAAAACTGTTTTTGAAACGTAGTGTTTGTGTGATCTCTGACGATAGAAATAGTCCTTAAAACATATTACTGATATCTCGCATGTAACTTTGTTACCTAACAATTTGCTTAGATTCAACTTACAGTTTATTGACACTGCTCAGGTACGACTTACTAACACTAAAATACTTAAAGAAGAAAACAAACCGTTATTGGTAAATACGCATTAATTTTCTCGGCTAGACGCATCCTCTCACCCTCTTCGCCATAAATATGGATAACAAATCGATTCATCTTGGAACATAGTCGACATATAAACCCTGTTATCACTGCTTTGTCAGTACTCCCCATCTTCTTAATGTACTGTTTCGATATAATGTTACAGGCTACGGACAGATAACTCAACTCGACCGTTCCTGCGTCAGACTTTGTTTTGATTATTTACGACGGGTGTCAATCTTCAATTATTGTCTGTCTCACCAAAGTACGTTCAGAACGTCTTTGATACGTGCTAGCGAACGCGCAGTTTTCAGTATCCAAATGTTTGATCCTTGACTCTTCGTCCATTCGTTTTGCAGTTCTGTGACCCACCAACAGTTCCCAGTGAGCATTATGCCAAAGGTGAAAGGCGAACGTTGTGATGGCTGTGATATAGATCCTTCTACAGAAAAGTAAAACTCATTTTTGATGAGAAACAATTTACGGACCAATACATATTCCACTCACAAGTATTTCGTAACTCCTATGTAATGCACTGACTGACGCTCAGACCAACAATAACATTAAACATTGTCCACTTTTCAAAATTTGTAAAAATACAAAAAATCATACAACCTGGATGTTTTTTTCGTGAAGTAAGTGCCACACATTACACGTAACTGCACCCCAGTTTCCAGAAGTGTTCTACATTAAAACAGCATTTTATATCTGTAACTTACAATGTGCTACGGAAGAACATAGTTGTAGGTAGAATTTCGTCTCAAAGGAAATTAAATATCTTGTTAGAGAAGTGCAAAGTATGAAATTACCCGCTTCACGTCCAGTAAACGAACTTTCCGACTATAGGTTTGAATCTCAGGACAGCAGTTGAGGAATTTCAAACAATTTTTCCAAGGTTAACCTTTCTTGCGACGTGACACTAAGTAGTGTGGTAAATGTGTTTCAGATGGAGTTGTTTTCTAAATCGTTACTTTCTACCCTGAAGAGGGAGGTACACACCTACAACACACTATGGCGGCACATATTTTGCAGTTTGATTCATAGCCGGTGTCAAAATGGGATGTACCGTACCAATCCTGCCTAACATGAACTAAAGTGACAAACATAATCTAACCGAAGCTAACATCATAATCAACCTCAATGATGCACACTTTTTGCTGAAAATAGTTTCATCGTCGCGGTGTGTCATTTATATTCTCCGCAGTAGTAGCAAATGTATCAATTCTCATGTAATAATGAGAATTCTAATCGTTCTTAAAATTTTGATATCCGAGTAACTAGTGTGCCTGCTATCTTAAGTATCTATCATATAAACACAAATACCTTCTTCAGAAAATTTGCTTCTGCAGTGTGTTCATTTAAGCATTCGTGCATGACGATTTAATGTCCCGATCATTCCAAATAACATCTTCGTGGTAGATAATCATACAGCATAATACTGTCAATTAATTCAGACCTAGCGCCATTAAACTCTGTTTTATGTAGGAGAGTTCTTAGCAAGAATGTAATTTGTGGGTTTGTGTGCTATAGTGTGTAATAGTTTACAGGCACTCGTAAATTTCATGTCGAGGTTCAGGGCAAGCATGTGACATCATTTAACGTTTCGTGGTGTCCGTTGCGTTCCTAAAGGAACGTCACCCGAGTTGGGAAACGCTACCCACCACAGATAACAGTCGCGCATGGTGCTGCCGTCTAGCAGAATTGTAATATAGTACATATTAACGTGAGAAGTATTTTTCGAACATTTTTAAATGTAAATCTATTGTGGTCCGAAGCCCAAATCTGAAGAAAGCGTGTTGGATAGAGTCTGTGAGTATACTTATTTCGGTGCTATATGTACGGTTGAGTTCAGTTTTTACCTTTACTGGGCAGAATTTGGTAAGTACGAATGTTCCTCGTAGGGGGCGGCACCAGTATTGCTACCGGTGTCCCAAATAGATGAGTTTTCTGTATTGCGTTAGCATGGTGGTGGTAAGTGATTTCCGTTTATGAGTTATACAAAGGAGAACGTGTGGAAATTACAGTACACGCCAGTCGTTGTCGAAAAATTGTATGTTGTAATTAGGGTTATGTTTGTCGAAATTTGTTATATATCCTGCTGTTAAAACTGTAGACTGCTTTTTATGTGGCGAGTAATTCCCCTCTTCGAATTGATGTCTGTTGCCAGATGAAGGGGAGGTTGCTTTTACCGAGTGTCAGCAACTTTCATTACAACTAAAGTAACATGTACAGTCTTAAGACTGAATAGAAACTGGTAGGGCCATGCAAGGCTGTTCATGCAGTACGTGATTGTGAGATCTGTTTCTGCTAGGTATTCACACAATGTGGTAAATGTAAGCAGGTGCAGCAGTTGTGTGCTTCCCATGAAGAAGAATGAAAGCTCATGAGTTTGTGTGCCGTGTTTCTCCCTGTCAGCCTTTGAAACAAGTTACCAATTTTAAAGAAACAAATGTTGTTCTTTTGCACACCATAAAGGTGTATGGTGTAGTAGAGTTGTAGCTGGATGGGTGGCCCCAGGGTTGGCCACGATTCCTTGGAGAAGAGAAAAATTTTTTGTCCATGCAGAGACTTGACCCGTGATTGCTCAGTGATCCATTTTGTAGCCTAGTTACTGTACTAAGTGTGCTGTCCTTTCTGGGATGCCAAAGTATTGCATGGTTACAGATGCTTGGTAAATATCCAACAATTGTTAATGTGATGTTGTTTGAAAGAAGTAACTGATGAACCACTGGGGCAAGGAATATGAAATTATGTGGTCATAGACACTATGTGATCTGAGTCAACAATTAAAAATATATGGTACAGACCTTTGAGCTATATCTAATAAATGAAACATAAATCTGTACTTAAGTGCTCTTTAGAATGGAAATTAAATGACAACACATTCAAAATTGCAAAAAATAGAACAGTTCTGCCTGAAGTGATAGTCTGTTGACTGTATATATGCAGGAGCCTAACATGCCAGCCCATGAGCCAAAGTCATTCTAAGTTGGGCTGTAAGCTTATATGATATGTCCACTAGGGTGCAGTGAATAAGGTGTGGTGGTGAGCTCCATTCCATTATGGAGTGATTTGGTGGTAAGTTTACAGCATTCACTTTGTCTGAGCACTTCTTTAACTGGTTACTAATTACACATTTTAACATCCCAGCTGATAATGCCACTATTTCATGGTGTTAAATTTTGTGTAGTGAACAGCTTGTGTGGGTGCCGTGGTGCACACACATGCATGTACAGACACAAACACATGAGTATAAAATTAAGAACACAAACTTTGTAGGACTGGAAGTGTTTGCAGTAGGTACACAAGGTTTATGGGTTACATCTAGATTATGGGTCATTTCGTATCAAATCAGCACAGCACACAATGTCACCTGCTCTGATATTAATGACATTCATGTCATACAATATAATTAATTATGAATAATGATTTGAGTTCAGTTGTTTCAAGAATTATTGAAACAGCTTTGAAAACTGAGGAAATTTGCCACCCACATGATCAAAGATTTACTTGGCATATAGACCTGTAGTTGGGCTCATTTTAAAAGTACTTGCAGTCAGCTTTAAAATGATGTATGTCAGAACTGTGCTATTTTATATTTATATACTTTTTTAATAAAGGAAAGTTTTAAAGTTCAAAAATATTTTATGTTATAGATTAATAGCTGCTTGACATACCCTGAGAGTTTGAAGGCAGGACTCTAAAAACATATGAAGGAATTAAATATTTTGATGAAGATTTGAGCGTGTGGGATCTGACATTGTGTTCTTGGAGGAGTAGTTCCTGACATTCTGAAGGATCATAGTGCTTTTACCTTCAGGGTTAACAGCCCTGCACATGAAGGCACTGTGATTCTTTAAAATGTTGGGAACCACTTGCCCAGTGACACATCACATTGCAGAAGACTTGAATCATCAGCAACACTGTGGTGAGAACCTGAAATCCCAAATGTTTTGATGCTTCTTACAGAAGCATAGGTCGTGGTATATGCAAGCATGGTTTCGTGGAAATTTTACTAGGCTTTTGGGCAGCAGATGGCAGTATAGTTAGTTTTGAAAAATGAAAGGTTTAATTTGTTTCCCCACTGATGGCTGCACAAATGCAGAACATGATAAGTTGAAGGAGGTTATGATGTGCTGCTTCTAGAAACTACAAGTTGGAGTATTTTAGTGTTTCTGCAGGGTGATATATATTTTTTTCTGTTGCACTAAAACAGCATTTAAACAGATGTTGTGTGTTGTTATGGAATTTAAGTTACGAATTCTTAAAGTGAAGCTGTTGGGAGCATTTGAATGGTACACATCCCTTTGTGGTACATTTCAGTTTGTGCTTTTCTGTGTTTTCTGTCAAATAAGGGCATAAGTTGATATGATCCTCTTACAGAGGAGAGATATTTGTATTACCGGGAAGAACTTTAGGCATATTCAGCCATGGGCAAAAATTTAGTTAGCACCATGAAATCGGGTGGCAAAGTTTGTGCCAAACGCAGAATTAAATTTCATAAAATAGTAGAAACCTGTGATATATCAGGCATGTTCAGTAAGTGACATTCTCTAACCTGTAACTTTTGTCTAATAAAGCATTCTATTTTTTGGTAGGGGGTAGCATTTATTGTAGGGGTAACATGTAACAGTTGGCACAAGATGCAGTCAGTGAAATCTTGTTCAGGTGATAAGGTGGTGTGCAGTGGCAGTAACATTGGAAAGTTCATCCCCAGAAGAAGTTGGTAGTGTGATTCGGTTTTTATGGGCACAACATTTTCTCCCCACTGAAACTCACCACCACATGATAGAGGTATATGGTGATGGCATACTGAAAGTGTGGCATATGAGAAACTGGTGCAGGCAGTGTTAAAAGTTTCAGTGGACATCCATGATAATGATTTCACTTGTCAGCCAAGCACATCAAGGACAGGCATGAATTCAGTGTCAGTGTAGGAACTGATTTTGGAAAATCAAACAGCACTTGGGAGGCTGCAGATTCGTCAGTAATGAAGAAGTGGAAATGGCTGGTGCAAATGCAAGGTTCTAATTTCTAATGCACTGGAATTCTTAAACTCATGCCAAGTATTGGCAAATCCATCAACATGTTCGGTGATTATGTTGAAAAATAATGATTCTTCAGTGGAATAAATGAGCCACATGTAATGTTGTAATGACCTTGCTTTTAATTTTTGCAGCCTGTGGAACCTTACTACATGTGTGGCAGTGAGGAGCAGGTGCAAGTGAATTATGAAGTGATGTGAGGAGAGCTTACTTTATTGCATAAGACATATGTTGCCAGAATGGCAAATGTTGCTATTGAGATAGTAAACATTAGCCTACAGGCTACACGGGAATCACCAGTTAATTTGCAAGACAGGAATTGTACTAAGGAAAAGATTTAGCAAATGACCGGTATAATAAAGGACAAAATGTGACACATGTCAGTGAGGGGGTGGGAAGAAGTACATGCTAGTGTTCATTCAGAAGTCACAGGGTAGTTGAAGGATAAATTTGAAACCAGCAGTAACAACACTGAACATTATGACAATTTTAATCACAGAAGTAGAGTGTATGAAAAATAGAAAAGGAGTGTGGAGTGTCAATTACATGGTTAGGGAGGCCAAAGAAACCGTGAGAGCTCAGGGCATACCTTCTACTCCACATCATAAGCCTGATGAGATGCTGGAAGTTGATATAATAAGACTTGTTCTTCAGTTGGTGGTGGTGGTGGTGGTGGTGGTGATAGTGATGAACACAGAAAGGTGATTTCGCATGTAAACAGACTCCAGAGACACAAACAGTCACTGCTGGTTAGCTTGGATGAGGCATACTCATTATTTAAGCAGTGGTATCTGTATGCAAAAGTTGGATTTTCTAGTTTGTTTGAAGTAAGGCCCAGGAATATAGTTCAGCTGGTGCATGTGATCCTCATCAGTATGGCACACACTTCAAAATGTAAAATTAATGTTAACAGGAAGTGAAGTGTAAAGCATACACCTGGCTCTAGTACTGAAATAACTTCCTACAAAGACTGTCGATTGAATATCACATATAAGTCCTCATTATCAGAATGCCATGTAGGATGGTTTAAATACAGTACTGGTGACCGAAACTTAAAGCATGTGCAGACAGATGTGTTTGAATTAAAGGCAGTTAATGAAGTGATGTATGAATGATGTTTATATGTATGCAGATAGATCAGCATTAGAAACTTTTAGGCTTTGTGCTCAGCAGAGGAATTTTTGGAGATTTGATTTGAAAGTTGCACGTTCAACAATGTCATTTGTTCATAGCAGTGTAACAGGCAACTTCCCAGAATGAAATTAAGTTAGCCCCAACCCAAATGCAAGACACAAGACCATGAGCTGGGTGAGTGATGTTTGATGACTGGAAGGGATGGAAATTATTGTCTTTGCCACCATGTTTAGACTAGCCCTGGGGCCACGCAAACTGCTGTCCATTGGGTACTGGAGGCTTTTCCTCTGGTGATAAAGCAGCCATGGCATGAAGTTGACCATTCACCTCCATCTAGCGTCCAGGTTAAAAATATGTGGAGTGATACCTTATTCCTATGTATATCATCATAGCTTGATGCTTAATTAATGACAGGGACTTCACCGTCACATTTTACCTGAGCCATTGCCCTCTAACATCTACTTTGACCATCTGTGAGTTTCTTTAATTCAGGTTCATTTACCGACCAGTGGAGTTGAGTGGGTGCCTCATGCATCATAGTCAGGAGGTGCTGAAATTATATCTTTGCCAGTTACTCTGACTGATGAGTGCCATGGGTTTTTCTCAGTCCCAGGCAAATGCTGGGATAGTGCTGACTCATTAAGAAAGAACTGCATAGCTTTTGAGTCAGGTGTCTCATTTGAGACTTACAGGCTTAGAGTTTCGTAGGAAATGTTCAGCAGATTTTTAAATTTTGTTCCTTGCTTTCATTACAGTGATGTCCATTCAAGAGAAAAACAATGCATCATATGGTTTGTTGAGGTACAGTGATTAACATAGCAGTCTATTTGAAACAAAAGCTTTTTCTGTGAAAAGTATCTGGGAGTCATGCCGAGTTTCATTTGATGCGAAACATGCTTATTTGGCTTTCCATCAGCCGAATATACAGAGGCCCTAATCTTACTTTTTAAGCTTTTGAAATTCAACCTTCTTAATTTTTTAAATACACAATTTACATTTATTTCTGTAGTTTTTAGTCTTGACCTCTTTCTTTGTGCTCATTGTAGGTGTAGAAGTTATTGTTACACATGATCACACTCAATGCCACACACACTCGGTAGGACTCGTCTGGACGAGGGATCGGCCATTCGCAGAGACCAGTACTTGGTCCTTTGCATAAAAATGTGTAGGGCCCGTGTAAGATAAAGTAGAGCTTACATAATCTTGCTTGAAATATTTTTTTATTCTACCAATATTTAGCGAAATAGAAGGAAACTCCCGTTTCCGACTTTGGAGTGTCGTGATGTCGGTAGTGAGCCTAAATTTGCAACAGTTGATATGTCTGCAGTAAGTGAATATCAGGAGCTTTGAAGCGTGAAGAATAGCAAAGAACTCCTTTGTTTTTTTAAAGGAACCGCGCAGAGGGGTGCTTGAATATTTCAAGTTGTGTTGTCTAGAATAATCGCTGCTGGTTGACTGAAGAAGTTTTCGGTTTGATGGCTCTTCTGACGAGCTAGACGTGAGTTCACTTGGCCTCTCACTAAAGGTTACTGCTGACCGAACGTCATGGTTCAAGAAATGTAATTTTAAAGCTTCCACGCGAAGCAGAAGTTCTGAATGTAACACATTTTCCAAATTAATTTATGAAGAGAGTCGCTTATAAAGGTATTACGCTTGTAGAACTGGCAAATCGTTTGGACAGACGCGCATTAACATTTTGTTATCAGTTAAATATGTACCCATACCTCCATCATTTCTGTTTCGATGTACAGAGTCATACTCTATCTTGTTGTTGTGTTACATAGTCTCCGTGGTTGGTACGGTGTCGTTATATAATTTACCTCTCAGTCATCGGAGTAACAGATGAAGCGTTAGCAGACGTGTGAAGTGAATAGTCTAATCATGAGGGCGTAGTATTGTGGCTCTGATCGTAAAGGCGGCGTGATCAGCACATCTTTATCTTGTGCAGAGGGCCCTCCTCTGTTTATTTCTCACAGATCCGACCATCATGCCTGTTTGTACCGTTTCCTTTCTTCCACGTCTCTTCTAGTCCATTATTCACGTCCATCCTCCCTTTACTCGCTTCATAACCTGCTGAAGTTCGGGCAGCTTCGTTAAACAGATAAGCGTGGTTACAAGTCGTCTGGAAGCGCAAGGTGAAGGCAGCAGGATGAGAAAGAGGGCACGTGCACATCTTTGAGATCGATCAGCTAATACTCGTTAAAATTGCCCGTCAAACACACGCTTCGCCGGCCATAGCTCCGCCGTCCTCCCTTTTTATATATTTTGTAGTAACACTTTGTGTCACCCTCCTTTAAAATACAGTGTGCCTAGACGGGCGGCAGGCATTTTGTTTTTCACAGATGATTGCAATGCAGAGGACCAAAATGCTGTTTGTTAGCATGTATGGCTATTTGTAAATTTTAGTTATTGATTTAATATAAATTAATTATAACAGTTACCGCATATTTTACTGTATTATGTTAAGTTTTTAATGTCGTCTGTGGTCCGGGTCACGAGGTCAGATTGTAAAATTGGCCCGGGAGCGTCTTGGGCTTCGACAGCACTGCAGTAAGGGTATCTTTTAAGCGAGAAACAACGAGTGTGCTGGGCGACATTTCGGGATTACCTGTTTAAACAGGTGGCTCACACGTACGAGAAATAGCCAAGCCCAGGCTCGGCAAGCAGAATTTAAAATGCAAGCCATAGGGAAAACTTTCGTACAGAAGTGATAAGTTATAGACCGCTTACGGTCTCCTGTAGACGGACCGTGTAATTGCAACCTTGAGAAGTTTGATGTCCTTTTGTTAATAATCCGTGTGTGTTACCTGTTACGGAGCATCGCGTTTCGTCATGTTTCTATGAATTGGCGTATGTTTCATAACGTTCATATCATACCACATCGGCAGCGCCACTCCGTATGTAGCTATGCTCTGGGTAAAGTTGTTTCTGTCGTATTGAATAATGTCGCTAGTCAGCAGCAAAGCGTGTGCTATCCGGGAATCAAGTCTTGCGTTCTTATTCCATATGACGTTAATACTTTCAGCCACTATGCAAAGCATTTAATCCAGCATTACATGATGACCAGTTCGCTCGCTCATTCTGCTTTGCAGAAGACTGTTTTTAGGCGCATGCGCTTAGTCGCGTATAGCGCCAGTTGCCTTCGTCATGTCCGTCCGTCCGTCCATCCGCATATATCAGTGCGGCTCCAACTGTACGGATTTCCGTGGAATTTGATATGGGGTACTTCTGTGAAAATCTGTTGAGAAAATTCAGATTTGGTTAAAAATATCGAGCACTGTACATGAGGAACCAAATGCGTTTTGTTGTTGCCGGCGACATTAAATCCCCGTAAAAGCGCTCTCTTCGAGTGAAATGGTATCCGGCTGTTAGGGTAGCCGAGATGTTAATTTTACGCGAACGCTCCACAATGTTACGTTAGGCTATACGCACATTGCCTCTAGTTCAACTAGAGTTCATAAGAGTAGTGCGCGCATGTTATGACAGTCGGACAAAAGTACTTTAGTGTAGTTTTGGTCTGTATAATATGGCATACGAGATGACGATAAACAGCTGTAAAATCACGTGTTTCGTATTTTATTATATTATGGCGTGTTCTGTATCCTTGTACTATATAGAACCCGTGGAATGTAAGTAAATTCTATGCTATTCTGTTCTCTTCTGTTCTGCTCTGTGCCGTTCCCTTAACCGCTGTCACAAATTATGCTCCAGCGATTGGGTTATGGTAGTGTAATGACTACGTTAGATGTGGGTGAAATACGAGTACCATGAACAACATTTATGTTGAGTTCACGTTTCAAACTGCGGCTTGATTTGCAACATGGGCAGCTTATGCAGCAAACATGGGGAGATGAGAGCATGGCACACAACATTTTAATTGGAAGATCTGAAAGGAACAGCTGACTCGGCAGATCTGGAATTACTCCGGGGACAATATTGGCACCAATCTTAGGGAAGCAGAGAGAGAGAGAAAGTGGACTGAAATGAACTGGTTCAGGGAAAATGTTCGATGGTGAGTAGCTGCGAACACGGCGACGAATCGTTTGGATCCACAGGAGGACGAATATGTGTTACGTTTGATAAAATACATTGCTTCTTGTAGTGATATTACCCTTTAAAGCCTAGTGGCTAGTGTATATGTATTGTCATATTTAACACTATAATCCTGCTTTTTGTGCACACATTTTGCCTCTTGCAAATGATTCTCACAATAAACAGCGATTGTTTACCTGTACAGCATTCACCGACTGGTCTTCCGAATGGAAGCACACTCTGTCCTCTGTGATGAACAGATCAAATTTTTATGTACACTGTAGCTGCATTTGAGTCTTCAAAGGGTTAAGACTTTCACGTAAACTAATAGTACACGCTGACCAACTTTGACCAGATGAGACTTGGTGTGTGATGATTTATTACAGGGTCTCAATATTAAAATAGGCGTTTCATACGTCATTCGTCTTGCTTCGTACCTGCTTAGCGGTTTGGTGGTGGTGGTGATGCCACTGTTTAGTACGGCAGAACGAAGTCAGAAAATTAGCAAAGTAATGAAGTGCGCGTACAGTGTCACAGTTTAAATATTTGGTTTCATTTTGACAGTTGTAAGCTGTGTTAAGAGGCTTCCAGACTTTGTTACACCCGCTGGCTTGCTGTAAACAAGGTTTTAAGTTGTCGTACCAGATTACTTGACTGCCATTTACATTTGTTTTGAAGTAGGTGTGATGAGAGGTTTGTTTATTAATGGTTGGCACGCTAGTGACTTATTTGTTGTCCCTGACCGGGGATACGTGATTTGTTGCTGGGACAGATTGGCGATCGATGGGAACGCTGTAACAGCCTGGTATGATCATCTAATTTGCTCCGTCTCGAACATGGTCTGTTTGTAAATTAGCTGTATATTTGGTTTGTTTGTAAGTTAGCTGGATACTTGTTTTAACGTTCAGTGACGCAGCATATCGGCCATTTTGTTTGCAGAATAACGAATTACACGCAACATAGTCACTGTTGAAAAACCTGATGGTCCCATATCGTCAAAGAACGTAACTCTACGTTTGTCGAACACGGAGGCTGGTTACTGTACTTAGAAGACTCCACCACTGGATTCAGGCCTCAGATTGTTTCACTTCACAGTCTTATACACCACGGCTGCAAGACTTGTTTTAATTTGTTTTTCGCCAGTGGCGCGACAGCCCCTCGTGGGCTAGGGACTCCTCATTGTGGAGGCTTCACGATCACACTCAGACACACCACACATTCGGTAAGACTCCTCTGGACGGGTGATCAGCCCGAAGCACAGACCTGTACCTGACAACGTACAGTACTCACAGTAAACAGACATCCATGCCGTCGGCAGGATTCGAACCCACAATCCTAGCAAGCGCACTGCCAAAGATCCACGCTTCAGACCGCACGGCCACTGGGATCGGCAGACTTGTGTTAATGTCACCCTCCAATTTGCGCATGCTTTGCTGTTTCGGTTACTTAAAGAATTCGTTCAAGTCCGTGGTGCTGTGTAATATTTTGTAACACGCAGTGTTTGCTGTAATACGGTAATCCTCCTGTCAACCCAAAGTAGGCTGATGTTCACTTGTCCGATGTTCGCGACTATATATGTATGCATTCGCCTACGTACTCCAAACATTAGCGTAGGTAACCTGAACCCCCCCCCCCCCCGCGACGGCGTAATTTGTTGCTGCCTACAGTTATTAGCAAAGTTACTTGACTCCAAAATGTCGTAACAGGGATACTGCCTTCAGTATGAACAGCGGAGTCCGGTCCGAAAGAACCCAAAACAAATTTTTTACGTTTCGGGGGCCGCCAGACTCATGGGTCCCTCGCGCTGCGGGTGCTGCGGCGGCCTTATTGCGCCACTGACTTCGTACCTGGTGGTCGTGTCCTCTATCCGCAAACCTGAGGACGCCCCCTTCCACAATAAAAGGGAATGATGTCAGAGTAGACGCCAGAACTTTTAGTGAGCATATTAAAATACTTAGTAATTGTAATGGTATTGTATTGTGTTTTTTTCCGGAAGATGGCTATAACGTTTGCGTTATGTAGACAAACTTCGTTCCAAAATAAATAAATCCGTCTGGGTTTCTGCAGGTTCACGTTTTGTGTTAACTGAACTGCGTATTGCTAGGGCCGTGTTTTGCCCAGCCCTGTCTACAGTGTGATCAAATTGAAGGTATTCGCAAGTTCTTCACTTTCTGATGCTCTCAAATCGCCGCTTGTACTTGAGTTGCGTTCTGCTTTCGTCACGATCTCCTAATTATTCCTTCGTTAGGCAGTACCAGCTGTTGCTGTGGCAGTTGTGTCCGTGGAAACGCAACATCAGTTTCTCTGTGTTGTAACCTTCGTGAGTGTACTGCCCCTTTGGTTTACAGCAAGAAGCGTTAACCGGAATTTCACTTGAGTGTCGATTGTAGACTGCGCCATTAACAGGGTTCAGCCATCGGAACTGCTCGTTTTGTCTGGAAGCAGCAATCCGTAGTAGTGGGAAGGTGGGGTAGGGTGGAGTAGGGTAGGGGGTTCTTCAGGCCGTTAAGTCTTACTTGAACGTATACAGATAGATGCTTCCAACCCACGCATCCAGTATTAACCCTTTAAAGACGAAGCGTATCTGTTTTATATAAGGACTCAGTGCGTACCGCGCTGTAAACACTCTCCACTTCGGTTATAAAAACCAATCTCTTAATGTTTTATAAGACAAAAGTTGCTGTTTGTTCTGAGATCCGTACAAAACACATAAACGCAATGTGGGCACCACGTAGAATTTTTTAATGTTAAACCTGGTGGTATGTAAAGTTACCGCTAGGCTTTAAAAGGGTAAGCACAGGCTGCGTCTGTTACTGCACCGCTTTCATGTCGATAGCCAAATCCGCGGGTGTTGGCGCGTTATTCCCTTAACAGTGTGTGCGTGCTGTCATTCGGCCCATCACAGGCGTTATAGGTATGTTCCCACGAAGTTGTTAAAGTACTGGCGAGTCTCATTGTTCATACTGTTAGTACAGGATGTTCATCGAAAAATTGTTATAACTACCAGCTGCGATCAAGAAAGCTCCTGATGTTACGGAACAGGAAATGTCAGTACCGTGTTAACAAAAGCCTATCATTAGACCCTGTTCTGTGCCGATTGATCAACTTCGCTCCTTGACAGCCTGTTTTCCAAAAGTGCATTTTGACAGGTGTTCATCCGTAATTATATTGCATCATCCAGTACGGCAGTGTTTATCAGCCGACGTGTCGCGACAGTTTCACTTCGCTTTTTACACATTTTACTGTAGCTCGCAATGTGACAATAAGAGTGAGTTTCTGTTTAGCCCCCACCCCCGTTTTTTGCAAACACATCAGCCTTCGTTACTTTTTCTTAGTTAACTCGTTGCTGCCTGGATATTTCTTCTCTGATTTATCATTGTCACCATTTGGGCGGACATACTTCGCTTGGATGCTTGATACCAGTGGAGGTTTTGATTGTAGGCTAATAACTGCGAACTGCCGGCCTTGTCGAGGTGCTGGCTGCTGATTGAGGAACTTGTCAGCCATTAGCGTGCGTAATGTTGTGCCCACACGCCTGCATAGCAGTGTTTCTGCTACGTGCACAACATGTATGTCGGAGGAGTTGCCTCGGAGCTGTGGCGCACAAGCGCACTAGCGTACTAGCGCGCATTGTTCTTCAAGCTCCAATCATACGCCGTTCGGCAGAGAGTATCATTGCCAGTAATGGTAGTAGTAACAACAGGTGAGGAATGTGTATAAAATCTGAAAGGAAACGATTACTTGAGAGGCCTGGACTTATGTGGGGTTAGAATGTGGGTGGCTACAGTCATTGGGCTTAGGTTAGGGTCAAGTGGAAGGCTCATGAACACGATAATGGCTGTTGGTTTCCATAATAGGCGGAAAATATCTTGATAAGGTGTCAGCTTTTTAAGAAGAATTCTTTGTGTAGTCAATAGTTGTACTACTACTACTACTACTACTACTACTACTACTACTACTACTACTANAATAGTTGTACTACTACTACTACTACTACTACTACTACTACTACTACTACTACTACTACTACTACTACTACTAGCAACAGCAGACTCAGTTTAGTGTTACATATTTCGAAGACTCTCATTCAACTCTACACGTTTTATAGTGTCGAATGCTAGAGTCATCGTGAACAATATTGACAAAGTTGGCCGTGGGCCCAACATTTGTTGCTACGGGCTGTAGAAAATCGTAAAAAATATCTTAATTGGTATAGCCGGTGTGCGAGTCGGTATTTGAAAGTGGAGCCTCCAAAACATGTAGCAGGAATGCTAAGCATTCGGTATCGACTTTTGGCGATAGCGATTATGATTATGATGGTAATAATAATAATGGGGATGACAGGAGTAATAATAATAATAATAATAATAATGGTAAGAATGTGATCCATAATGTAGTACACCGAATTTTCAAATGTATTAAAGAGGGGTAGTTGAAAAACTCCGTCCCGGAAATTGAAGTCCTGCCACCCAATCAGTTTTCTGAGCAGGCTATCCCAACTGTTTGTAACGGGGAGAAGAACTTGACAGTTTACACCATACCTACCTACCTACCTACCTACTACCTGAATACCTACCTACCTACCTACCTACCTGCATACCTACCTGCATACCTACCTACCTACCTACCTGCATACCTACCTACCTACCTACCTACCTACCTGCATACCTACCTACCTACCTACCTACCTACCTGCATACCTACCTACCTACCTACCTACCTGCATACATGCATGCATACCTCCCTTCATGCATACATACGTATGTACCTAGTACGTACATACAGCATGTCTGTGGAAGCACCGTTTACAGGACCATTACCTAAAAACGGGAGCATATCAAAATATCAGGGAACTATCGTGTGGCGGGGTTGATTTAATTGAACTGGCTCAAAGCAGGTCGGATGGCTGGCTTTTATTTTATCCGTGGTGAACGTTCGGTTTTGATACTGTAACATTAATACAGTGCCAGCTGCGTACTAAAGTCTTCTGGTATGCTGCACCGTGCCGCTTGACGGCTAGTTACCGACGTTCCAAAGGCTTCATCGTCTGGATCATGCAGTCCGTAGAGTTCCAGCACCTCTGTGAGATCTTTAAACCGTAGTGTGAGTTGTCAGAAGTTCTCGCTTGTCGTAAAGAACGCCTTTGAATTACAGCATAACTTGATGGAGACGATATTGCCCTGTATGTATGTATGTATGTATGTATGTATGTATGTATGTATGTATGTATGTATGTATGTGTGTGTGTGTGTATGTATGTATGTATGTATGTATGTATGTATGTATGTGTGTGTGTGTGTATGTATGTATGTGTGTATGTATGTATGTATGTAT
>BLKM01007598.1:866749-884032 GCA_013340265.1 Coptotermes formosanus | reverse complement strand
TGTGTGTGTGTGTATGTATGTGTATGTGTGTGTATGTATGTATGTATGTGTGTATGTATGTATGTATGTATGTATGTATGTATGTATGTATGTATGTGTGTGTGTGTGTATGTGTGTATATGTGTGTGTGTGTATGTATGTGTGTGTGTGTGTATGTATGTATGTATATTTATGCATGCATGCATGCAGGTGATCACGTGTTTAACATAGTGGCAGCCCTACATAATTCAAGGACATGTCGTGTGATAAAGAAACGACTGTTTCCAAGGATGTAATCTTTTGAAAAATTATCGCAGTGGCTTGAACTTGTGACCTGCATGTTCGATAACTTGATAGTTCGATGGGGGGAGAAACTCCGACAAAACATGCAGAGTTCGTTTAGAGATATTGAATTTATTTATTTAATATTGGACAAAAATTTGATATGTGCATTTAACATGAGCGATCGACAGAAAGAATAATTACGAATGGCATGCTGACATCCGTCCTCTTGAAATTACCTTAAGAAAAGAAAAGTTTGTCTTACTTTTCATTACATGTATTACAGAAACAAAACGAAAGTGATGTAAAACTTCTTCAATTTCAGGTGATACGTGCGCGTAAATAAATGCGCGCTTTCTCGCCCTGTTGAGTGTGTGTTTTAAAGGTGTATACTTTAATAGAGCGCTGTATTATAAGATAAAATGTATCTTATTTCAGTGGGCTGTAACTACCACTGAAGAATTTTCTACTTTTAACGTGGCGGAATGAGTGTTCGGTTAAGACCATTTGTTATTGTTCAATACGAGTTCGGAAATGCAAGGACGTTACATTAATTTACTCGAAAACTTTAGGAATTGCTACAGAAATGTAATGTATGAAATTTGTGTTTTATTCACCTCTACGTCATTTTTTTTTTACCGTCCAGAATGAGCCCTTATAAGAGTCTTGCCGTTGTGCGAAGCAAAATTTCCCAGTTCTCACTTTGCACCTTCTGCCACAGTGATGGACACCAAATTAATTAATTATGGAAGCCGGAGCAGATAAAGGTCACGAGCACAGTTTAGGTCAGTAATGGGAGCAATGATTACTTTGTCAGGATCTTAACAGGTATGTGCTCGGACAAACAAGGAAGCAGGTGTTAACTCAAGGATGGAAATTAATGAACCCATAAAAAGTTATGTGTGTCAATAAAAGTTACTGAAGTACACACTCATGCACACACCGTGATAGTCACTGAGTAATTTTCGTAATTCTCACGACATTGGTAATGTACCTGGCTGTACTCACGGTTTCGTGCATCGCGGCTTTTAAGTTTATTCCTTGAGACTAAATATAACTTGCCGTAAAAGTATTTTATCTTGATGAGTCAGGTTATGTCGAGCACTCTAGTACAGTGTTAGTATGAGAAATTTCTTTCTGTGTTAAATACTTGTATTTTTGCGACTCGGTGTACGTGTGATGAGTGTTCGTGCTTCCGTCCTTGGCACTGACCGTAAAACGACTGCCTCAAACGAAAACCATGTCCTTTTGTTACTTGTGGATACGGCTGTATTCAATAAGTGGCATGTCGACAAGTGTGAATTAGGCACCAGTCACTGGGGACGCAACGAACGGTGTTCCCTCGTTGTGGGTTAATCGCCAATCCCAGTAGCCGCGCGGTCTAAGGCGTAGATCTGCGGCCAAGCGCTTGCTGGGATTGTGGTTTCGAATCCCACCGCCGGCATGGATGTTTGTCTCTTGTGAGTGTTTGTGTTTCAGGTAGAGGTCTCTGCGACGGGCCGATCCCTCGTCCGGAGGAGTCCTACCGAGTATAGTGTTTGCTTGAGTGTGATCAAGTGAAAATAAAACCCTCTACATAGGAGAAGGAAGGACTACGAACGAACGCTGTGGGTTAATCAAAAGGGAAAAATTTGTTGGCAATTAAAACCCTCAGCTAGAGACGCTGGGAAGGTCACATGCTGCTTGTCAGTAGGTTATAACTTATATTATTCGTAATTTCGGGCCGATTAAGATTCTCCAAGACCGAATTTGGGTTCTTCGAAGCCTAACGCCCAAATGACCTCATTTCGTTGAAAGGAATCTAAAACTGTCACAAGCTGGGAAAAGCAAGTGGAGAGTGGCAAGCTATGACGATTAGGTTCTGCAGGTTCGGCTGAAGAAACAGCTGCATCAACGAACACCTGCGTCTGCGCATCTTTTGTTTTCTATACAGTAACGTTTTCGTGTCTACCAGGCCTGGAATTGAACGGGGAATGTATGGCTACGTTTTGTTCGAACATATTTCTAGTCCTAGATTCGCGCAAAAATGCACATATTCTGCGCGTAAAGCATTCCGATAAAACTGGGTCGTATAAATGAAAATTGACGCGCCTCGACAGTTTTCCGTAAAATACCAAATTTAAGGAAAATCTTTGTACCGGTTTATGAGTTGCTGTTAGCATACAGACAGACAGACAGATAGGCGGACAGGATGACTGAACAGGCTCCCCACAGGGGTGTGAACGCGCCTAGAACTCGAAAAGCTTAAACTGTAGAGTCGTGCTGTGTCTTTTTGTTTATCCTATGTGGTGTTTTGTACCCCACGTTACGTAGGTAATGAATCTGAGAGAAGTTTTGTGCAGGAAGTCTACGGTACAAGCACTGGAGCCACTTCTTTTATATCGTTTGTTACATGCCACGTTGTTTCAGAGGAGTATGGTCATGGAATGATCGTCGTTTTCCACGTATTATCCTCTTCATCTTCGATGTTGTGCTTACATTTATGTCATAGTTTATATCCGAAATACATGATTTACAGGTTTAAGAAAAACATGACTTACTGAGATCGGTTATTCTGAACATTTTCGTTATTATGACAGCTTTTAAAAATACAGTACGTTCTTCTGAAGAGGTTTGTGTGTTGGCGTGTATGAATGAAGCAAGTACGTACTGTGATACTTATTTATGCTTTTATGGAAAGGAATTATTATGTCGTTGTCATTTTCTCCTTCGTATGTGTTTTGATAATGATGAGAGTGTAAGGTTTATTGCAGTTTCATTTTGAATAGAGTCCTGGTAGATTTGGTATTGCAGTGCGGTGTACACAGTGTAGACTGTAGATGTCATGAATCTGTACAACATTTATTTGAAGCACTTTTCGGTAAATATGCAACAAAATTCAAGGATTAATAATGTATGCGTTGTGCAGTTAGTTCAGGAGCAGTCGATTAGTATGTGCAATAAATGGGTGTGGAGTACAGTGGGGTGTGCAGAATTGCAAATAACGCAATTAAAAATAATTGTAGGCGTGCTCCAAACTAATTTCATCGTTTTGTGCTTATTTTGATATCTGCTGCAGCGAGTGTTTTATGCATATGTTTCTGTACTTTGCTAGCTATTTTATGGTAAAGAAGGGTCAGTTTTCTGGGGCCCCAACATTTTTGGATCCGGTTGCTTCATCATCACAGTGGTTTTATTTTGCTGTCGTTGTGTCACCTGTTGGAAAGAGGCCAGTGCTTGTCACACAGCAATGCGGGCGCCACTCCAGTGTTATATTTAGAGGGAGCCTCTGCTATCTGCAGTATTGTTTAACTGAAAGCAGGGGTGGGACCATTTCTACGTGACTACTGGCCGGAAGCCTGGTGAGATGAATTTTATAATAGGAACATTATTAAATAACCACTGATAGTCCTTACAGAACACACTTTTTGTACGAAAATATATAAAAAGTCGCTTATTAATAATCTGGGCACGGTAACCTACATTGTCGATCGGAGTTCGGGCGGTATTGAGGCACGTACTGAACCGGAACTGGAGTGGGCCTCGTTGGTGTTTCTAATTCCCCATGTGGGCGTGTTAAGTGAAAAGAGGCGAATTGTGAAGTAGAGACCCTAGACATTGAATTTTTCTGGAAATACAAGATTTGCGTTTTTTTTGCGCTGCTTTCTTTTTGCGACTGTCATGTCTAAGAAAGAAACTAGTACCCTAGCAACGAAATTGTAAATCCTCCTTTCCCACTGCACAGATATTCAGGCCTGCGGTTGTTGTGCGGTTAATATACAGATGTCCTAAAAGTCTGTACCGCAGTTGTACTTGCTTTGCAAGAGAACGGTACTGTATTTGTAACTAACCAGCATAGACAGTTCCAGTGAGGAGCTACAGAAATTGTATCATTGTCCACGTTCAGTGCACATTTTACATCTTCTAAGAACTGATTCTCAAATTGCTGCACGCGCACACACCTAAGATTAAGTTCCACGTGGATTTATTCTTAATTTGAGAAACATGAGCGGACCCTGCTGAATGCTGTGTCTTTGATTATACTGCACATGCAAAAATAAAGTATAAGGATGGGAGACCTTGGGGACCACTCAATTCATCCACGGCGACCAACCCACATCGGGAATTTTTCATCGAAAGAAGCGCAAACCTTGCGCCCAAAGTGGTTTGGAGTTCTGTCCTGCTGCCAGGCCACACTTAGTAGGGCATGGTGCAGTTCAGTTCAGACTTCTGCATTTTCTCCACCTTAAAACGCCTTGCCGTTTTGTAATTTTTTCTTCATTTTAGGTGCAAATTGAGTACACAGCAATGGCTCAACAGCTGATAGAAACAACAGGTAGTGTAATAACAGTGTTGCTGTTCTGCACGGTCGAAGTTGTTGTTTCGCATACTACAAAAAACGAAGAGGGTAATTAAAAGCGCTAATTTTTTCCAGCTGTGTTGGCAAAGAAAGAAAGAAAGAAAGAAAGAAAGAAAGAAAGAAAGAAAGAAAGAGAGAAAGAAAGAAGGGAAGAAAGAGAGAAATAAGGGAAGAAAGAAAGAAATAAGGGAAGAAAGAAAGAAAGAAAGAACGAAAGAAAGAAAGAAATAAGGAAAGAAAGAAAGAAAGAAAGAAAGAAAGAAAGAAAGAAGGGAAGAAAGAAAGAAATAAGGGAAGAAAGAAAGAAAGAAAGAAAGAGAAAGAAAGAAAGAAAGAAAGAAAGAAAGAAGGGAAGAAAGAAAGAAAGAAAGAAAGAAAGAAAGAAAGAAAGAAAGAAAATGTTATCTGGTACTACTGTCGCTTCCACCTCACATGTCCTTGCGTCTGTCGTGTAATCACTGATTAGCCTACGTAAGATTCAAAAGTGGGTGGTTGGGATTTGCTCCATTGAAGTAGCGTTTATACCGAAACTTTGCGAGACTCGGCCATTTGATTCAAAAAAGGAGAGTGGGACGCAGTATGGTGATCACATAAGTCAACTAATGAAAGTAGGTAAGAGGGTTGAAGGGTCGTATTACGACTTTTTTCCCTAGACCGAACACTTGTGCCTTGTACTGAGGGGACCCCAGGTTAGACTATAGGGTTTCGTAGTTTTCGTCACCGCGTCCAGAAAAATGCTGCAGTGGAACTTTGAGAAGCACAACTACGCTTCCTTCCACATCCTTTTCAGTTTGTGCACTTAAAGAGCGTCGTTAAATTCGTCGGTAACTACCAGTCAGTAGGAATTAAACTTCACGGCAGGCAGAATTTAACCCTTTAAAGACGAAGCGTGTCTGTTTTATATAAGGACTCAGTGCGTACCGCGCTGTAAACACTCTCCACTTCGGTTATAAAAACCAATCTCTTAAATGTTTTATAAGGCAAAAATTGCTGTTTGTTCTGAGATCCGTACAAAACACATAAACGCAATGTGGGCACCACGTAGAATTTTTTAATGTTAAACCTGGTGGTATGTAAAGTTACCGCTAGGCTTTAAAAGGTTAAAAGTTACATTTTTTTTTTCTCCGTTGGCCGCTTCTGACCGCGGCCATGTTTTGCTTATCCCTGAAGCAGACGATGAACATGAAATTTAGCCTGGAAAAGAGGAAGGAACTTGACGATTAGCTTACAAATGTAGGGCAATAGAATATCTTGAAATTTGGCATGTCTTTGTAGTACAGTGCCCATGTAAACAATGTTAAAACATTCGCACTCATCTTCAAGAACGCACGCAACTGGACGTTAGGAATACAGCTTCATGTGACAGCTGTTTTGACTGCTGCGAAATATCACCGAGTGAATTGTAAAGTACGATAGTTTACTTGTACTAAAGCTCAGGCTGTATGCAACATTTGTGATAATTGTGAGGTTGAAATTTATTTTGAATGTGCATTTCTGCCACTATCCGAAGATTCTGTTGCGTTAACGTGGTATCACAACGTGTCATCTCTTGATATGGCAGAGTAATTGTATCCGTCGTCCAGAGGAGTCCTGCCGAGTGTGTGTGTGTGTGTGTGTGTCACTGAGTGTGATCAGGTGCAGTAGTAACCCTCTGCACCTGCAATGAGTAGATAAAAAGAGGTCAGAATAAGAAAGAAAGGTATATTAACTGTATGCTATGTTATGTGTGAAAATTTGTCTGAAAGTCGGCAGTTGCAAGCGTATATGATATGGATATGAAGTTTACGCTCTGGTTGTGACTGCATGTAATGTGGTTGATGGGTCCAACGTTGAGGGGGAACGTGTTGCCTCTTTCTTCAGGGTAGAAGTAAACCGAGCGGGGGGAGCGGTACGTGGTAGAGGAAAGAGTGGGTTGGAACCGTAGCCGTAAGGGATTCATGAAAGCCGTGTTCTTAAACGGCGTGCGTTGCGACTAAGGATACAATGTAAACGTACATAGGTGGTAACATAACATTGAGGCGAGTTCGCGTATTTGCACCCTGGAGTCGTCTCAAATGGTCATAACATGCAATCCACTGTGGTCACAAATTTTTATCGTTCATAATTTTGTATATAATGTTATTACTGCATATTATTATGGTCTGTTGTATTTCTTTGAATAACTTGCCATTTATATGCCTGCGTTTATTATTTACATTTCTGCTTTACGTTTAGGTATATGTTAAATTTATCGGTCGTACTTATTTTCAGTATGTCGAAATATTTTGTATTTCTGACTTAACAACAATATTACGTACACAGTTTGTACGTATATTCATAATCTGTCTGCAGACAAACTTTCAAGGTTCCTAAGTAGGCTATAAGCAGTAAGTCTGATTTAATTGCACCTGTTTCTCTTCCGTAATTATCTGTCATGCAGATCGCTAGAAGAAGAAATCGATAACTGCATAGGAATGTGACGCAACAGCACGAATAATACGTCGCTGGATTATTACGTCAGCTGCACAAATTTCTTCTGCTGTATTTGGCGCAATGTTGTGCAATTATAATAAAGTATAAAGCGATAAGTATTCATTAATGCGACTGTGTGTATTTTCTTTAATTACCCGTCATGCAAAACTCATCTTGTTTGCGCCATATTTTGTTTGATCGTTTTGATGTATTTTTTACAGTTATCTCTCAGACAGTATGAAAAACGTTTCTGACCTGACATATGTGTTCTGATTTTCTCTACGACTTCTGTATGAAAGTTCTCTCAACCCAAGAAAAATTCAGCGAGATATAAATTTACGTAGGCATTCGTATGAAGTGTCTTATTTTTGCTTGATTTTGAGCAGAAGTCGATTTTCGTGACAGATTTTACTAAAAAAAATCCTCAACATAAAATTTAACGGGAATCTTCCCGGCGGGAGCCGAGTTGGTTGTTCCTTGAGGACGGACAGACGTGATGAAACTAATATTCGTTTTTTGGAGTTGTTTTTCCAAAGCACCAGAAAAAAGCTAAGATAAGAGGAGGGTTGTGTGTGGTAACGGACGGAAGAAGAAACTTGTAAGGGAAGGAGGATGGGAAGTATGAACATATGGAAAATAAGGGCAGAAAATTTAAGTTTAAGAGGAAGGAAGGAGAGGAAAAAGGAGCAAAGAAGTGTATTTTAAAGGGAAGAATTAAGAAGGAAGTCAGTGGTGGAGGAAGGTAAGGGAAGCGGAGGAAATGAAAAAGTCGGAGTGTAAGAAAGGTGAATTGGAAGGAAGGCAAAGAAGAAAGGATGCGCTGGAAAGTGGTTTGGGAAACTTTCACGAAATATCTCTTGAAGGAGCCTTCCTTCACTTCTTAGGGGTGTAGAAAGAGAGGCTTTCGTGACTTGCCCAGAAGCTGAGTCTGTGTCGCCTTCTAATTTGACAGTCCACGCGTCTGGATGCTCGCGTGACAATGGCTCAGGGCGGTGCTGTGTTCTGCGGTGTGCGTATGACTGAGACAGATGCGGCAGTGGCATTCTTTGACACTGGGCTTAATTGGACAGTCTGTTAGTCCAGTATAGACCTTCCGGAAACTTCATAGACCCTACTTCCCTACTGCACCAACTTGCTGTCGCACAAACTATGTGCTGTCATTACCATACTGAGGTAAATGGCATTTGTAATCCAACAATGTCCTTCAGTTTAACCTGTGCGTTAGTTGGTCGTACGATCGACTTCTAAGCGAGTCGACGTATTGTATTGGTGGAAACTGTGAACATTATTATTGTTGTTGTTATTAGTAATGTCAGGGCCGTGATAGTGTAGTCGGTATAGCGACTCGCTGTGGGCTGGACGGTCCGGGTATCGAATCCCAATGGGGGCGAGATTTTCCGCAGCCGTCCAGACCGGCCCTGGGACCCACCCAGCTCCTGTACAATGGGTGCCGGGTCTCTTTCCTGGGGGTAAAGCGGCCGGGGCGTGGGGCTAGCCACCCCATCCCCTCCTCGTGCCGAGGCTCACGAAAGGGTAGAGCTATACCTTTACTCCCCCTCTTGGGCCCAAATGGGCTGTTATAGGGTGAACCTTTACCTATTAGTAATGTCAGTTGTAGGTACTGAACTTTGTTATTTTATGTATTTACGTTAAGTGCTTGTGCTATCCTTGTAATTAATTGGCCTTTTGGCTGTTGTGTCAGCACGTTAATAATAAATAATTGAGTAATAATTCAGTTAAGATCTCTGTTACTGATGTGTCGGCACAACAGTCATAAGGCCAATTACAGAGGCAGGACAGGAACATAAGAAAAACACACCAGTAACAAACAACAAATGAAAACATACTACTACTACTACTACTGCTACTACTACTGCTGCTGCTACTGCTACTACTGCTACTACTACTACTACTACTACTAATTATTTGTCCTGATTATGTAATTGAGTGTCGTAATTGTCGAATCACGCGTTAAAGTGGAAACAATACTGACCACTTTGCCTTTCTTTTTAGCATGGTTCTGTGCGTGGGAGCAGCGTTCTTTGTCGTCGCAGTTGGTGTGGACTTCGAATGGGGGGATCTTATAGTGTACGATAAGTACAGTTTGAGGCACTGGTTTGTTTTGTGTAACAGTGTGCAGCTGAATTTCGTATGCTGCCGTCGCTTGTGCGAGAGAGTGTGTAAATGAAATGGCAGAAGCGATCACCACCCTAATCGGTTCAAATTAGGGTATCGAAGCCTGGTACAGCCATTAAGATGCGAGAAAAGAATTCTGTTTTGCCATAGGCCTACAGAATAACAAGAGTGAAAGTCTCCAAATCTGAGTACACAAATTTTGGAAATGGGTTTGTGACATTATATTGTATCCTGTATGTGATTGGCTTGGATGCTTGTTTATTTGCACATACAGATATATTGTTGGAAAACTGACTGCACTGGAGACGTAAGCCTGATAGTCATAAATACGTGTACAGTATTTACGATATCGAAAAAACGTTTTTAACCTTTTAAAGCCTAGCGGTAACTTTACGTACCACCAGTTTTAACGTTAAAAAATTCTACGTGGTGCCCACATTGCGTTTATGTGTTTTGTACGGATCTCAGAACAAACAGCAACTGTTGCCTTATAAAATATTAAGAGATTGGTTTTTATAACCGAAGTGGACGGTGTTTACAGCGCGGTACGCACTGAGTCCTTATATAAAACAGATACGCTTCGTCTGTAAACGGTTAATGAAGGTTATGTCATAAATTGTTTCCCTGTATCTCGTTAAATATTTAAGCTATCGAAAAGTGTTTCGAATAGAAGTTACGAACCTTATGGGACGTATATTTTATATGCCGTTATGATTTTGTACATTTGACGGTTCTTGAGGAAGTTGGTGAGGTTCGACATGAGCTTTATATGCCTAAGATAGGAGTTACACTGGACTGACGCGAATCAAATAAAATTAGTGTCGGTTCTCACGGCCTTCACTGAAGATTCGTAACATATAATGTGACCGAAAACTGTTAACAAGTTTCACAATTAAATATGTAGACAGACACTGCCTTCTGTTTATGTGCGTATGGCGACCAGTTCCCTGGAAGTCTACACCGCCCGAAATAGTAGTTTGGGAACTTCGTATTGATACCTTGATTTTTATAGTTTCTGGATATTTCATTTATTTATTGTTGGATTGGAAAAGAAAGCCTAAATATGTGGGTAATTGGAAAAGCTACGGGAGTCCCTGGATAAAGACCGTGCGCCTGAACCTGTCAGACAACTTGTATCGTCACTGTATTTGTGTGTCGGGTTTTCCACTTCTTAGGTGAGCGTGGTAATTAAACTTGTCGGATTTTTCTTCATTTTGGTCGACAGCAAATATTATGCACTGTACATAAGCACAGCTGCAAGGAACTACTGTCTTGTAACTACGGTCCATTTTTCTTTTTTCATGTAGCGTCCAAATAGTTTGCGGTGAACGTTAGTGAGTTCTTGTACTTATGTATCGCCAGGGATGTAAGTTACATTTCGCCACTATTTTGTAAAAAGGGGACAACCCACAAAAACATCAGTTTTGCAGAAGAAACAAAGAGCAGATTTTCAAGAAACTTTCCTCTCCATTGCAAATGGACTATTTGAAACATGAATTGGACGGCTCATACAGTGCATTTGCAATGAAGAGGGAAGTGTTTTAAAAATCTATTTTTTTTTGCTTCTTCTGTAAAATTGATGTTTTGCGGGTTGTCCCCTTTTCACAAAATAGGGGTGATTTTCTTTTCGTTCCGTTGTAGGACGTAGCGTTCTGACGGTGCCACAGGTTTGTGACGACTTCAATTATTATACGTGCTGTCTTTCAGAATATTTAATGGCGTATGTTTAATGTGGATGATTATGACACCACCTCGATTTTAATACCACGCAGACTTGTCCGTTTCTATATTGTGTGCAGGTGTGTTTTCGATGTATTCGTAATACCGAACAAGTGGGTGCAATCGGTAACGCGTCTCATGTATACTAGGTAGGTGCCCGGTTCGCATTCCGGCTCTCCTGACATTGGTTTTTCGTGGTGTTTTTAGAGTTGTGCAGTAGAATGTCGGAATAATGGCGTGATATAGTCCATTATGCTCCAATTGGACGCTTTGTAGTCTGTGTTATAGACCTTAATTTAATGGGCCATAATACGATATTAATACTTAGGTTGTAGACTGTAGGTTTGTACTGTACAGCGTGAAACAGACAGGAGACCGGTCCTTCGAAGATACACCGCGGCTTTACGTAACCGCGGATCAGTAGACCTATTGGTTGACAGCCGCAGCTCTAAAAGTACATTGGCTCTAGCACAGTCATTCTTTTTTAAACTAAAATGCTTTTTTAAAGATCTGTGAATTTTCTTGCACTGTGTGTTAAACCTACAAGTTTAAAAGCAGAGATACTCGGTGAATGTGTGTCCTTGTTTTGTGAAATTTTAATAAACATTGCACTTTATATGTTGTAATGTTTCAGTCATGACCTTTGATATGTCAGCTATTATGCGAAAATGTCAAAGTAATCCAAAATACAAGTGTGTGGAACGTGTAGTGAAATATGTCAAGCGTCGGAAATGTCCACTTTAACCACAGTGGTTTGGTAAAGTGGACCCATGCTCACTTTGCTGTTCCTTGTCAGGTTCTGTCTGGCATCCAACCTCATTTATTTGACCTGCAACAGTGAAGACGTAAAGAAACGCGTTTCAGTTTTGGAGAAAAAACGGCTGGGCGGGTGAAGTGGAGCAAGCAAACATGGAGGATTTACAGTAGCAAACGTCGGTTTTTAATTTCCTTTCTTGCATGGCTGCCATGTTTATAGTACAAAACCAGAGGTTATCATATCCCTGAAGTCTAGTATCTAATGGGCACATGCCATAGAAGGCACAGAGGGGTAGTAGAGTTGTAGCTCTGCTCATTCTTAACCTCGGCGCTAATGGGAGGTGGGAGGTCAACGCCACGCCCAGGCCGATTTACCCCGCGTGGAAGAGCTACATTGTTGTATGTAGTACTGCTGTTATTTATTGAAACAGTTACATAAGCTTAAAATTCCAGAGTAGAATGGCTGACGCATTTTTCGTACAAGAAGTTTTGGATTCGGCCAGTTCGAACAAACGCAAAGTACAGTCGCCTTTCTTGCCACAACTTAACAAATTGTCCTTCGACTCATCAAGGTGAATGTGTGGAATGGAACACAAAGATTTCCGAAAAACTGCAACACTGTACAGTGGAAAAGTTGGTAGAGCCCACATTACCCGGACTTCCACTGGTACTCGTGTTATTAGAGTTGGGAAAATTGATACGGGATTGGGACACATGGATGACATGACGAATACGAAGTATGTATGTAATTTATGTGATAAACAAGTTATGAAAACACGACAGACATGTTAATTAACATAGTACATTAATTACCATAAATCAATGGGACAGCATTGGAAAGGTGTTCTGCTCTGTGGTGCGCACATAAATTCGCAATATGTTGTGCGAGGTTCTGCTGACATCATTGAACTTTATGTTTATTTATGTGAGATGCAAATGTGTTGTTGCAAAGTCTGTCACAGATATGCTGTCATGCTGCCTAGTTTGCCCAGGCGGTAGCGTGACTACGCTGTGGGCCGGACGACCGGAGAATCGTTTGGATTCTGGCAAATGTAAGGGATTTTTCTCGTGTCCGAAACGTCCAAACCGGCTCAGGGACCCTCTCAGCCTTTTATTCATTGGGTGCTAGGTGCTCGGTCCCGGGGATTAAAGTGGCCTCGACATGGATTCGACGCCTCGTCTCCATGTAGTGCCGAGGTTATGAATGGGTGGCGTTGGGTTGTCATATGCCTTCATAGCATGCACAGGGACAACTTTACTTCCATATACTCGTACATTGGGTATGCCACAATTATTGCTTGATCAGATAATCTTGGCAGCACTGACAGTGTTCGATATTAACCTTTTAAAGCCTAGCTGTAACTTTACATACGACCAGGTTTAACATTAAAAAATTCTACGTGGTGCCCACATTGCGTTTGTGTGTTTTGTGCGGATCTCAGAACAAACAGCAACTTTTGCCTTATAAAACATTAAGAGATTGGTTTTTATAACCGAAGTGGAGAGTGTTTACAGCGCGGTACGCACTGAGTCCTTACATAAAACAGACACGCTTCGTCTTTAAAGGGTTAATTCCGAACGATGAATACTGATCAAAATATAAATACAGTCGAGCCCAGTTATAACGACATTGGTTTAAGACATGCCTCGTCTATAACGTCAGATGTTCTGTGGTACCAATTAATTCTGCACTATTAAGCATAACATTGTCCTACTCCTCGGTTATAACGACACTCATTTATAACGACACAAAATATTCAGTCACTTCCATGACGTTATAACCGAGTTCGGCGCATACTCATATACTAAATTGTATCGAAATCCACAATTTCGAAGGCGACTCTCAACGTACACATGAAACTTTCAGTTGGAACAGAAACGCGTGCATTGCCTAGATCGCAATTTGAAGAGCGTTTTCTGCCCCCAAAGCCATACCATCAAAAGCTTTCTTTTGGAAATGTTATCGTCGATCACAGGATCCTGTCAGGGGTGTCCAGTGGACACCGAGACTGGAGGTAAATGAGACTTTCGACGTGGACATCTGCACTACCCCTGTGGCTGTGGAATGCCTGTGTGCCTATACTTGTGCATGCCAGGTTTCAAAATTTGACCAAGTCGGAGCGTCCGGCTGTAACGGGCAACAAAACAGAATATTCTCGTGGTATTTTCTGCATTTCATTTTATATTTTGACAGTTGGAATGCCAGGTCGATAATTGACACAGTTATTCCAATTCTACCGGAAATAGTAGGAGTCATTTTAGAACTCTACTATGACTACACGACATGTTAGTGAAAGAGACTTCCCGCGACTAGCAGATACCAAAATCGCTGGTGGTTCCCGCTTTTAATTTAAGGCTTCTGTGCATTCGTCTCCTCGCAGGAAGCTTCCATGGTACTCAGGGGAACAGTGGCTGTAACATGAAGCTGACCACTCGTGCCTGTTTAATGGCAACGTTAATAACTGGCGAGACTTTATACCTGTACGCCCCATATGCCCCCATGTTGTGTTTAAGCGCTGGGACAACTGTACCTGTAATAGGCATTCCAGTTTTCACAGGAAAGGTCGCAGGATGCTCCTTTCCAGCAAAATGTGGGCTCGACGTAAGCCTGCCTGAAACCACGCTAACACTTCAACGGTCTCTTATGGGATCTTCCAAGGCCGCTCTTCCTTTCGAACTTCGTATATGTAGGAGTCTGTTCCTTACATCCCAGTAATGCGATGTCACCATATATCTACATTCCTGGTTATTAGCTGTCATTTTCTAAACCTTCAAAGCATTATGTCTGCATTCGTCCCTTTCTGTGCCCCTAAAATTTACTCCTATCTGCCCACGCAGGCACCTGATTTGCCCCATATCAACCTTTTCGAATCTCCGCTTCCAGAGGTCTGGCACTTATGTTTACGTAAGATTACTTTCTGGTATTTAAACGTGTTGGCCACTTGGAAGACTTAGGCTAGCGGGACGACAGTATTAAAATTGATCTTCATAAATAGGATGAGGGGTGGCGTGGACTGGATTGATCAGGCTCAGGATAGGGACACGTGGCGGGCTGTGGTGAACACGGTAATGGACCTTCGGGTTCCACAACATGCTGCGGATTTCTTGATTAACTGCGGAGCTGGTAGCATCGGACGAAGGACTCTGCCCCATGTAGCTAGTTAGTTTCTTTCCTTTCCTTTGGCGCAACAGCCCAACTGGCGCCTAGGCAGCCGCATTGTTGAGGTTTCTAGATCACACAAAATTACACACACACACACACACACACACACACACACACACACACACACACACACGGTAGGACTCCCCTGGACGAGTGATCAGCCCGTCGTAGAGGCCGCTACCTATACAGCACACAACACTCACAAGAGACAGGCATCCATGCCTCCGGCGGGATTCGAACCCACAATCCCAGCAAGCGAACGGTCGCAGACCTACGCCTTAGACCTCGCGGGCATTGGGATCAGTTAGTTAGTTAGTTAGTTAGTTAGTTAGTTAGTTAGTTCGTTAGTTAGTTAGTTAGTTAGAATAAAGACTGGATGTAAAGGCACAGGTGTCCCTGGGCACGCCATGAAGGCATGTGGGGGGGGTCGAGGTATAGCTTCACTCGTTCTTAACATCAATGCTATATGTACTCGTAGGTGAGAGGTCAGCTTCACGGCCTGTCACTTAACCACCCCACCCCCCCTCCAGCGCCTGCTGAGGAAAGAGTCTCCGGTACTCACTGAACAGGAGGCTGTGTGGGTTCTGCGCCTGTCTGGATGCTTGATAGAAAAAAGGCCTTTTGCTTTTGCCGGAAATGTAACCACATTTCTTCAGTTGTCCAGTCTTTAGCTTAGTCACTGTGTTCTGTTCCGATGGCTACTTTGCAGGAAACTAGCCAGAAACGATAATTTGGAAAGGTTTTAATTCAGAAGAGGCTCTAGTTCCTTGCAGTTGCCTTAATTTTTCGTTAAAACTACTATATGCTGCTAAGCGCTGTAGGTCATGGGTCTCCAACTCGCGTCCCGCCAGCTTGTATTATGTGGCCCGCCGCCACATTTGTAAATTATGTATATACTGTAATAATTACACAATAATTTAGGCGGTTAGGTATACCACTTATTTTTATTTGTCCACGTGCGGCCGGCGAACCAGCCTGCAATAATCGGTGTGGGCCGTTGCCATAAAAAGATTGGAGACGGGTGCCCTGCGTTCAGAGTCGCCTTTTCTCGCTGTGTACCGGTAAATGTATCATATCTTTGTTGCTTTGTCGACTGCCTTTTGTTTCAGTATGGTGTGAATTTGGATCACAAAATGTGACTGTTGTAGAAACATGTTCTGATTGTTGAGCTTGATTTAAAGAAAACTTAAGGGGAAACATCAACGTGAAAGCGAAAGATAATGCGCCGTTGCATAATGTTTTTAAAATGAATATAACATCTGAATCGTAGGTTATTTGACGTTGTACCAGTTGCATGGGTTATTTAGCGTCGAATGGTATCAAAGGGGCAGTAAAATAAACGTAAGTCAAATATTTAATTATAATCCCTAAGGAAGTCGACTGTGACGATCAAAAAGGCAGATTGTGGAGCTGTGGAAAAACAGACATTAATAGATGCAAAATCAAAAACTTGAAATACGAGTGAAAAAAAAAACAGAGCTGACTGGGAGGAGTCCATTAAGGAGACGAAGTTCCGCATTGGTCTGTAGTGCCATCTAAGAAGAAGAAGAAGAAAAGGAGGAAAAGGAGAAGGAGGGGGAGGAGCAGCTACCAAAGAGTAATGGCGTTTTGTGAAATTGTAAGTACTGGGGAGGAAGCGATTCGTGCCTATTTTTATACCTTCCCGGTGGTCGCAGGGAGGGACTGAAGAAAACCGGGAAAAGATAGTTGCCCTGCCGGAGGTCTGAACGGGGCATGTACTGTGTACAATGTAGAAGCATTTGCCACTTGGGCCGACTTGCTGTGTCATTTGGAACAGTTAATATAGCTGGTACGGGGAGTGTTTTTTCTGTGCCGTGGCATGTTTTCTGTAGAATTATTAACGTGTGTCCGTGGATAATAATATTATAGAATAGCAATACGGGGGTTGGGGGGGGGCGCCCCCCGTTGGAGGTGTGACCTGTATTGGACAAACATAAATCTTTTTTGGGCGCTTTATGTACCTTATTTGACTGGTGTTCGTATTTATGTGATAGGATCTGATGAAAAAGCCGCAGTCAGAATTGATCCTGGCCTTCAGACCGTGAAACCAGTAGTGTATGTATACTGGGTCGTTCGATAACGAACGCTGTGAATGGCTAGTCAAATTAATGATATTGACACAACGCTGATGAAACAAACATTGTTATGCCTATAAGAGTGGTCGAGACGTTACCGGTGACGGTAATGCTGTCAAAGCTGTTAACTCAAAATGTGTGACTCATCTGTCATTAGGAATCCGGTGAATAATACAGGAAGATTACTTGCAGCACCGTTCAAAACAGAATTTCCCGAAATTCTAAAAATGTTAAAGGTAAAAGTCACCCCTAACATGCCATGACTGGCACAGGGGGTGAGAAGAGGTATAGCTCTAGTCATTCTTAACCTCGGGGCTAGATTGGGGTGGGTGGTGACTCCCATGCCTTGGCCACGCTACCCC
>BLKM01007598.1:772526-866650 GCA_013340265.1 Coptotermes formosanus | reverse complement strand
CCCCCCCCCCCCCCCCCCCCCCCCCCGTGAAAGAGCCCCGGTATCCTCTATACAGGTGGCTGCGTGTGTCCCTGGGCCGGTCTGGACGGGTGTGAAGAAGAGGAAAAGCCATATGTAAATCCGCAGAATATCTGCTAAATGCCCATTCTGATGCACCTCGACATGTTCACTCAGATTACCGACACTTGCTTGCGAATGATAAACGGTTTGCGTATATTCTGTAGTTAAGTTGTCTACGCTCGAAACCACTGCTGTTGGTAAAGCTCTCTTATAAGGGAACAAAAAAGAAAAACAAACGGAACACTTGTTCCAATATGAACACTTTGTAGCGACATGCACAAACACTACAGTCTGTTGGCTATACATCTAGGCCTACTTGTCAAACTTACGCTGTTTGCCCTTCTAGTTATTCCACGTGCAAGAGGCAGAATGTGCAGTATGAAGTTCCTGTATTTAATGCCACTCGTCGTCAAGTGTTGGATCGTCTTTTTAGGACCGAGAGCCTAGCTACAGAGGCATATGGTCGGAAAACATCACACTTTATGTGTAGGAAGTGACACTGCCGAATTTGGAAGGACCAGTTATGGCGGCGTAACTATTACATTTGGTGTAGACGAAATATCTCTACCCAGTTCCTGAAGACCTGGCCCAGGGTGGTGGAAGCGTAACATCTGATGTGGAGTAGATGACAGTACCGTATCTAATTCGAGGACATTGAGTTATGGTGCTTTAAATCTTCCATGTGGTGTGTAGGTGCTGTTACCACCTGATTACAGAACACTGGGTCATAATTGCTTAACCCTTTGGTCTTGCATGTGGTGTTGCGAAAGTGCCACCCTCTGATTCAAAGAGAATGTGTTGTAAACTTTATAACGTGCATAGCGTTATGATAATGGAATATAATTCAAAATAAAAAGTGCTAACCTCACAACTTCTTTAATGTTTATTATATACTAGGCGGCTACATGTTTCGACCACATTTTGTGGTCATCTTCAGGCCGTTATAAAAATGTAAAAGGATCTCAATTAATAAAATAACTTTTCCTTTTACATTTTTATAACGGCCTGTAGATGACCACAAAATGTGGTCGAAACATGTAGCCGCCTAGTATATAGTAAACATTAAACAAGTTGTGAAGAGGGTACTTTTTATTTTGAGTGAATGTGTTGTGGTGGCTGTCATACAACCTTTACAGTAGGTGTAGAGGAAATGACACCACCTCATACCAGAATATTTGCCGTCTTTGTATAACCGTCAGGCCTGGTATCGGTGTGGAGGAAATGCCACTTCATTACTCAAGAAAGATGCACCTCTGGCTGGGTAACCATTGTAACCATTCTGTAGTAACCAGAGTTACACACATCTTTCGAAATTCAAGGAGCCGTCTCAAAATTCTAAGCACTAGAAGGATGACATGAAGCAAGTTCCATACTGAGGACCCACAAATATTAGGCGCCACCGTACAAAATTTATTCCCACAGGCGACTTAGCGTCCGGGATTTGTACGCCTCTGATAGTAACCATTACCTAGATCTTTCAGTTGGATGGGATGATGTGACTGGCGACCTAAGAAGCGTGGGAATCAGACGTTGGACAGAGAAGGCGAGAAATAGGGATCAGGGGAGACTGATCGTCGAGGAGGTCAAGGCCCACCTAGGGCTGTAGCGCCGAGCAGAAGAAGAAGAAGAAGAAGAAGAAGAAGAAGAAGAAGAAGAAGAAGAAGAAGAAGAAGAAGAAGATCTTTCAAAAGATTTTTATGAAGAAGACCTTGGTCAATCGAATTTATCAGAATGCCAGGGCGTAAGTGCCGAAACTTTTGGGGAGTGATGTGAAACGTAGTAAAGAATAACGCATTTGCAGTGGAACAAATGGAGAGATGAGTGAATTAGGAGATTGATAAGCTGGTAGAAAGTGCCGGGACGTCCCGCCGAAAGCAAGCAATAAATCCACAGCACCACGACTGTAGAAACAAACTGGACCCGACGAAATATTATGACAGTTTTTGTAGCATTTGTGAGCTATATAATATCGTCTTTGTTATGGGCACAATGTGTGCGTTGTTTTCTAGCGGAACAGTATGGCAGTGTCGCAACGCATATCTTCGGTTTTGTGCGCTGGGATCTGGACTGATTCACCGTTATAACTCGCTTTTAAATTTCGGTCCTGTGTTATGACACCGTTCAGTTCTGTATGTGGTTGGCAACCTTTGCCTGATAATTGAGTCATCAGGTTAATCTGTAATGATGCTAACACTACACAGTGTCCTAACACACAGGACCTCACTTTCACCGCCGTTAAAGTTTCCAGTCCTGTGCAGTTCAGCTGATTTTAAATCCCTTGCCTATCACTCAATCATCCAGTCTCTGAAAATGCAATGTCAAACGAAAAGTTGCTGAGTTACTGTTTACTTATTTCTTATTGACACAGGCGTATGATATACGTGGATGGAAATTATGCTGATTGGTACATGCCTGACATGAAATATACTTCTGAATAAGACTGCATCTGTTATTTTTAAACATGGTGTGTTGTAACGTATGTTATTGAAATGTAAGGAAAGTGATTTTTTCGTACAGTGTCACATCTGTGCTGTTTGTTAGCTGTGCAACAACAGATGCGTATCAGCAGTAAATGAACTGCAAGGACAGTGAGTCATGGAAAATCATAAGGAATATATTTGAAAAATATGAACCCGACATTTCTATTATATTTCATTGTACGTATAGATGTTTGTTGTTGAAACTGTCTGACCTTTATACAGTCGTTGATTTTTTTCATTCACGGAATAGGGTTTGATTATTTAACGGTACTGTTGTAATTGTATGTCGAATAAAATGAGAGATGATTGTGACTGGTGAACAGGCCATGATTTTTAAGGATGCGTCCGTCGCCAGGTTGAAAGTACTGCGCCGTCGTTTGTCTGAAGAGACTGAGGAAACGTATAGAATCGTCAGATCAGTTCTAGGAGCATACTGAGTAGCGTGTAGCCCGCCAGATAGACAGCACTGAATTGAATACTGTGCGACACGCTTACACTGGCCCGTTTTGGCACGTGTGGAACGAATAGCTGCAGAAATGCTCCATTTTGTCCATCAGTTTTAACAATTCGAGAACCACGGAACGGATTCTTATGAAATTTGATGTTTGGGGGGAGGGGGCTTTGCTAAAATTAAGCCATATACCTGCATACGTTTAAAAACGTATGTATGGCCAGTTATCTGACCTCTGTATGAAGTAGCAGCTCTGTTGATGCATATGCCAGGCCGCAGCTCAGCTTGCTGAAACTTCATGAATTTAAAGCAGAAGATTTTCAAAATGTGCTGCTTGAGTGACAGGAGGTATGATTTGTTTATAATTCTGAGGGTAAGGGCGTTCTCGCGGCCGACACCTGCGATGGATCGCGGCAATTAAATGTACAGTTTTTACCAAAACTTTAAATCCAGATTGGCCTTCCAATTAAGAATGGTCTCCGTCAGTGCAGTCTCCAGTTGACGTTTGGATTCAATGCCCTGGTATTTCGAAAAGTCTGACACCGCTTTAAAAACCTCTTTTGCAATCATTTAGTTTCAAACGGTTTGAAGAACGGTAACTTTTTTGTCGTCGGTATGAACTTACGTGATATAGACAAGACACTTGAGTTACATCCGCAACGTCTGTATGCTGAAGCAACCACTTGGGATGAGTTTGATTTAATCAGCTGTGTTATGAAATGTCTTACGAAATATCTTGAACTCTTTGCTTAATTGTGTCATTTGACAAATAGGGTGGCTGTAATTAAATTAGTCACTTCCCTTCAGGACACTCACATTGTCTCTTACATGGGGACATATTTCTGCTGTTGTCTGCCGTCTTTTACTCTTTGCGTTGCTTTGTGCAACTTAGTATGTGGCCTCAACGGCAGAATAATTTTTCTTGTACGTAGGGCCCAGAAATGTCGGACTTAGTTTTTTTCTTTACAACTCTGTGTTCTGTTTTAAAATGTGTATCTCAGTTCAGCCAGTGATACGTGTCTTTTCATACGTCGTATTAATTTATTTAACTGGAGTGACTTATTTGCTAGCAGTTTACAGCATATCAGGTAAAGCTAACTTTCCTGTGTCTCTTGCCTTGTAGTGGTTGTGCGATGTTCATGTTACATTACCAAACTACCTACAAACGTGCACAACGTAGACTGCAGAACGATATTGACGCAGGCTGTACTGGAATGCAATTCATGTGTTTGGAGATAAATTGAAAAATCTGGTTGAAATTTATTGTCGTATGAGCCAGGTCTTAGTATGTTACGTGGTGTAATAAAGGGGCGTTCGTATAACCTCAGAATTTTGCATTGTCTCCATATTCGTGATTATTGATTTGCAGAGTACAGAATTTCACATCTAACGTTAACACGTCTCATAAAGATAAGTATTGTTTGTAAATCAGCAGTTACAAATGTGACGACAGTGCAAATCTCTGCGACCATAATAACGTGAATTTTTTTGCGCCATTCGGTATAGTAATTTCCGTTCGATAAAATGTTCGCGACGTGCCGGAATGTCAAACTCCAATACAAGGATAGTCACCTTGCCATTTGTTGCTGTGTTACGGGACAGTCGAGAAAACCTCGGTAAATGAAAGAACCATTAAAATGCCCGGTGGCGGGCTTTTAATAAGTGCGATGTCATATAGGGTAGCCGAAAAGTCGATTAACTGAAAACATTCCGTCACTTATATATGTTTCATGGCGCAACAACCTTTAGTGTGCCAGAGCCTCCTTATTATCGAGGCTTCAGGATGACACTCAGACACACGACACTCGGTAGGACTCCTCTGGGCGAGTGATCAGCCCCGCGCAGAGAAATTACGTGGCAACACACAACACTCACAAGAGACAGACATCTATGCCCCCGGCGGGATTCGAACCCGCAACCGTAGCAAGCGAGCGGCCGCAGACGCATGCCTTAGGCCACGCGGCAACTGGGATCGGAGTCACTTATATTTATTAGGACTTTCTTCCATTGTAACGACGCGTAACACCCCACAACGCTTTGGAAACTGTTGCCTTCTTCAGGCGAATTAATTTTTTTAATTTGCCTGAAGAAGGAAACGGATAATTTCAGAAACGTTGTATGGTGTTGTGTGTTGTGACAATGGAAGAAAGTCGTGATAAATTTAAGTGATACAATTGACGGTAAACCATTGTGAACAATATATTGGATTCAACTCGAAAACAATGTCTTGCAGTGCCGGGAATGTTCGCACTTAAACCTGTCAGTGTGAGTAAGTGCAGGCGTTGTTTCTAATTCAGTTACTGCAGTTCTGTGCAGGTACAGTTTTTATAAAGTCTGGAAGTAATGAAGCAATTTACATCGCATTTTAGCGTACGTTTTACTAACCGGTTACCTGACCCTTATGGCATTCTCTGTATCTTGATTTCATAAAAGCAGGGAATTGCGTTCCTGAACACTGGGGTATATGCAGAAGTTCCCTGACGTTCTGAAGGTCCGTTTGCAGTGTCATTTTTGCCCTTTCGGTGTGGGCAACAGCGTTTTCCGATATCGGAAAGGACTGCACGAAACCGCCCCCCCCCCCCCACCCTGCCGTGCGTTGTTTGACAGGCCTGGGGTAGATCGCGTAAGTATTGCATAGAATAAGTGGGCGTGGTGTAAGGATCCATCTACAGAGCTGGCTGCCGCCAGAGAGCTCTGGACCGGCCCCCTCTCCCTCAGTCTCTCGACATATCCTCATGACGAGAAAGTAGTAAAAAAAACATCACTACCACAATCCTCGTCAAGTTCAAGGCCAGGCTGAATATAGGCTCTGCGCGCAGTGACGGGGGAGAGCATGCGGGCTGGCCGCCACGACACCAGACGCGGAGTGGGATCTAGGTTCGCAGCACTTTCGCTTTACGTAACGTTTCGTCACGAATATGGTAAACATATAACAGGACGAACTTGTACTGAATCACACAGGATCTTTACTCGCTGTGGTTCATGTATTGCACACGCAACGTTTGTTCTCTATCCGTATACATACTGCTCTGGGTCCGGATAGTAAATGTTGTCAGTGTAGTGACTATGTGGTCTTTACGATCAAGGAATCATAATTCGATTCCCGGCGGGGGCAATACCTTTTCAGTTCTCCAAAATCTGCAGACCGAGTATGGGGGGGGGGTCTATTTAGTGGCCTATTTAATAGATAGCTGGAGGCGTTTCTGTCTGAGGTGAAGCTAACCAGTCGTCTTCATGTAATGCCAAGGTTAAGAATGAGTTGAACTATGCGCTGTTCCCGTTTGCTGTCCTGACCTTCGTAGGGAAAATTTCATCTGTCAAAGTAAGTGTACTCATCCAGTCGAGTGTTACTCCCGTTTTATGTAGGGTGTGCGTATGTACTGTTTGCTGGTGATTTTCAAGAAAGGATAGAGAGTGTTAAATGGTACAAGCCAGTCAATGAGAAAGAACGACGAAACATCGGAACATGTCAAGTTGAATTTTCTAACGCGAATTTAACAACTGGTCGCAGAGATGAAAGAGACCTTCACTCATCCGGGAGAGGTACAAAGTGCCTGTGGATGATAGCGACTTAACTAATTAAATATACCACTGGGTACCGTAGAACGTAGAAACATTAAACTGTATTTATTCGTAAATGATTTAGAAAGCTGACTACATGTAACAGAAAGGGAAACTGGGCGCTGTCAAGAAGACTAGTGAGTCAGTCGGAACAAGTAAACTGGATAGTGTTCAGGTTCTGAAAGATGCAAGAATGAATTGACCAGCGTATGCCGAAAGTGCTGGGTGCTGGTATGGCCGTACAGATCACGCAATACACAGCAGCGACAGGACGATACCTGGTACACCATACTGGCAGAAACAGATTGGTAAGGAAAGTGTGTGATTATTACGCAGTTGATATGAACAGTAACTGATCTAAATACGACTGAATTTTAACCGTTTCTTTACCAGGCTCCAAACGTTTCACGCGTTTATTTTGCCTTTTGTATGAATTACAATGACATTTGAACTGCAAACATTGGTTAATTACTGTAGATTGCTTTCTTGCACCTGAATGTCTCAGGCTGTCGCCATGGTTTCGGGCCCATATCGAGTGATAAGTGCTAGGTAGGTTTCTTATGCAGGATATAAAAATCTTAGAGTTCATCCTGACATGGGGTAAAGGTAATGTTGGCCGTGTGGTTATCTTATAACGTCATGAAGATGTATGGGGAGTGGAGGTATAGCTCCATTCTTAACGTTGGCACTAGATTTGGAGAGTCGGCAGTTTCACGCTGCGGCTGCTTTAGTCCTGGTGAAAGAGCCCCTGTGGCGATTGAATAGGACGTTGAGTGGGCGCCGCTGCTGGTATGGACGCTTGCCCCTGCCTGGGATAAACCACGATTTGTCAATCGTCCGGCCCCTGCCGCTGATCCTGTTATGGGGACAAGATATATATCCCCCCGCCTATGTTTACTGTCATAAAAATGCAGATTTGTGCCTCCATGTTTCCGAGGGCGGTTGAAACCGAAGTGGCAAAAAACCATACCAGCAGAGACAGGTTAGTCTAACAGACCGAAGTGATGGTTAAGTGCGACTCTACTGTAGGGTTAGTTCGTGAATAAGCGAGGGCCTAGTGCACAGTGAGGCAACACTTACACAGTGTTGCAACACTTGCACAGTGTTGGAATGGCACGTGTCCCAACTGACCACCAATCAAGCGCACCGTATCGCCGTATACATACTGCTTCACTTTACTGATTTACGTAGACTGTGACTGTCAAGAATTACTCTCTGTCTGTCCGTTGGATGTCGCTTGAACCGCGTGTAACCGTAGAAAGGCATTGCGGAATAACCATAGCAGGCGCTGGACTGTGGAGCATGGGTGAACCTATGTATTATTAATATGTACTTACAGGAACTTCCCTGGCTGATGACGGTCGCGATGCCAGAATTTTTTTTGCGATAAGCCCGGTAGATACGGAGGATGTTGAATAATAAGGCTCCGTAGGTCACAAATGTTAAATGAGGAGGCATTATGTCATTAAATGTAGACAACTTATTGTGCAAAAGTATCATTATTTTTCAAATAAACCTCGAGCACATTGATGCATTTGTCCGATCTTGGAACGAGTTTCTAAAACTACGTCGCGTTATGAGTGGGGTTGTTGCAGTCGCAACCATTCACGAACAGCAGTTTACACTTCCTTATTACAGTGGAATCGGCGCCCCTTCAGGTGTTGCTTCAGCGGCCCGAAAAAACGGTAGTGATCGGGTCAAGGTCGGGAGTATAGAGTGATCAGGAAGGTCCCAGTGACGCCTCGGCAGCGACCCCTGTGTCCAGCGTACGCTGTGTTGGGTTGCGTTGCTGTGCTGAAGGATGACACCTCATGATAATTGTCCAGGTCTCTTACAGCGTGTCGCATTAGGCATTCACGCTGATTGTTGTGCCCAGAGGCGTGCGTCGAACGTGAATGATTTCCGCATCCCATAATGCAGATGCCGGAACTCTTTCACCAGAATGACACGCTTTGAATGTTGCCTGTCTCGTAGAATTTGGATATTTCCACTGAGCTTCAGCTTGTGTTTTGCGAAGAGTGAAATGCTACACCCATGTCCAATCGCCTGCCACTCTGGATTCCATAGACTGTTTGTTTTTTCTTTAAATTGTTGAGGATGCGAAAGAGTAACTTTGAAGCATCTATTTTTATCTTGTTCCATCAGACATCTTGATACCAGGCGTGTATTCATTTTGCGATAATTCAGTCCGTCACGGATAATGTTCTGTAAAGTTCTGATGGACAACCCAAGTTCAGCGGATGAATCTTCAGATCCTCAACGATCAGTTTTCCAAAATCAGTTCTTGTGTTCGTGCTGGTTTGACGTCCGTCCTTGATGTTCTGGTTCGACCGCTGCGATCATCGTCATATACGTTGTTTTGACCGCTTTTTACTTCTGCGTCATATTCTGACGTACTGCACTCTGTTCACCCAATCATCGTGGAGATGAAGGTAGATTTTTCTGCCTGTCCGTGTGTTTTATATCCGTTTGCTTGATGGAGTTAAATGAAATCGGGTACCGGTATTTAGAGTCAATTCTAAAAATTTGGTTGAATTCTATTTTTGGTACGAAACTGTCCATTTGAACTCAGTTATAATTTTTCGTAAAGCACGACAAGTTGGTGTATGACATAAAACTTAGGCCTGGCCTCGGTTTTTTTGTGACTTTTTCGCATGTTCTGTATTTATTGAAATACGAGGATAAGTACAAGTAAAATATAAATAAACAGTATCACCAACAAGTTACACTATTTTTTAAATACAATGCACTCCTACATGTTCCCGCCACTGTCCGTAGCCATCTTCAGGGAGTGTCAGTAGTTGAGGACAAATATACGCCGGTGGCCGCGCGGTCTGAGGCGTAGGTTTGCGGTTGCTCGCTTGCTGGGATTGTGGGTTCGAATCCCGCCGGGAGCATGGATGTCCGTCTGTTATGAGTGTTGTGTGATGTCAGGTAGAGGTCTTTGCGAGGGGCCGATCACTCGTCCAGAAGAGTCCTACCGAGTGTGGCGTGTCTGATTGATTGTGATCGCGGAGCCCCAACACCAAGGAGGCTTAGGCCCACTAGGACTGTCGAATTATGAAAAAAAAAGGACATACATACATCGTTATTGTACAGCTTGTCAAAATGGCAATCCGCCAATATACGATTAAAGTAATAATGCACAGTATTATGTTAAAATTATGCAAGGCAGTTAGTAAAAAAACTGCTGCATCCAAACACCTTGAAAAGTGAAAATTCTTTTCGAGTCTGTCGGGCAGTAAATCCCGCATGTGGATGCTGCGTGCGTACTTCAGGAACGATCACACTGTGCAGAGTGTACAGAGTAAAATTTATTATTGAAAAGCTGTACAGTAACGGTGAATGTATGTTTTTAAATACTGACACTCATTGAAGATGGCTACAGACGGTGGCGGGAACATGTAGGTATGCTTTGTATTTAATAGTGCAATTTTTTAGTGACAAAATTGTGTGTATCAGTTGTACGGAAGATGTACAATATTAAATGAGGATAAGCAATTTCTGACAGGCATACAGAAAGGACGTGTAATTTACTGCAGTGTTGTAACGTAGAAGTAGACATACCGCCTTTAACGTAAGTTAGGGTGAAATGTAAGTATATTGAATACTGTGTTTTTAGGCTTATTTTGTCATGATAGTAATGTGAAATATGTTAGTTTTGGCCAGGAATACATTAAGCCTACTGGCCAAGTTCAGGAATTTTGTCACTTCTAGTGGTAACAGTGATCTGAACTGTACGGTGCAGTGTTCCCTGAACAGATTATTCACCTGGCCAAGATACTGGAGCCAAATTTGGCCAGAATATTAATCGCGTTATTGAAGAAAGTCAACAGTAGGCTTCAACTCTGCTTCTGTAAGATGGGTTTTAGTATTATCCTCTGTATGCGTTACAAGCATTGACAGTGGTGAAAGGTGGAACGCAAAGTTGCGCCGTGCTTAGATAACCAACTCGCTAGACAGACATTTTTAACCTCGGGGAATAATGGAGGTGACTGATCGGCTTCCCTCCCCAACCCCTTTGCCCACATTGACAGCCGCCCGTACCGACTGAATAACAGCCTGGGTGGTCCAGGGCTGGTCTGGACGCTGTAGAGAAGAGTTCCTGCCACTGTCGGGAATCGAACACTACTTGTGCCATAGTCCAGCCCAGAGCTTAATCACTATACTGACTGAGCTGTCGCGGCTTGATGGTTCTACGTGTTATAAATAAGAGAAAAGGGATGCTGATTTAGAACTGCGAGTGTATTGTGCTGAGGAAGCATTTCTGAAATTACGATTGGTTTGCGAGGTTTGAGGTTTTCACAGCAGCGTGTCTGACGATTTAGTCCTTCTTGGGACTCCTGGGACTCTGGAATACTGAAGATGAAGGCATTACGTTCTTTCGAAACGTCGGAAACCTATTATCCCGTGACGTAGCGTTATATCGTAAAAGGAATCCTGTGCTGTGGGCTTGTTACCGTTATTATCAAGTGTTTAAAATATGATGACACTTGGAACGATATATTATGTGTTATGATTTTGTCCTGTATTGTTGTGGTGACAAAACACATCTCAGCGTTCACAGTGTTCGTTTTTAGCGACATCCTTTTTACCTGTTGTGTCGTGCATTCTGTTGCTTAATAAGTTAACATAAGCAGAGACTAGTGGCTGATGGTTATATACAGTTTCAGTCCTCCGTGTTTATCCAGGACCTCCCTGTCATGGTGTTCAGCAGGACAGAAAAGCCATGCAAATAGAGCATCCTGTTGTTATCAGATTATCCTGAGTATCAAATCGTCAACAAGAGGAATTTGTAGTTTCATAATTGCTTACGTGGTGAACTGACACTTTGGTAGAAGAAGTGAACGAAGATTCATTGGACCGACGGGTGGCACCAAAACTCGCCAGTTCCACTCATCTCTCAGTTTCATACATAGGATTCATATTAATGTTACCATCCCTCTCGGTATTCCAAGTGGGTGCCTTTCAAGAGGCTTCCACTACAATTTTATATGCATTTTTATCTCAGTTATCGGAGCTACATGTGAGTAATGGTAATCTGCTTTATGTCTCTGCCCTAAGAATACTATGTGGTTTGTTTGAATGGCGCATATTCCCACGGAATAAAGTCCAGATACTTTATAGAGTGCTCTGGTTTTGAACACGTACAGTTTACGTTTTGTCTTGAAAATATATTTTGATGAATTATAATATTTAGTGTTTTGCAAATGACGAAAATGTGGGGCTGAACCACTGTTCTTTAAAGGGTTGAGAAACAGGTGCATTGACGAACCTAGATCCTACTACTTTCCCGTTGGTTCGGTGGGGTGGGGAATGAGTTGGCTGAACACGTGGTTTGTATTCTGGCTGTGTGGAGGCGCGGTTGGGCTAGCCTGTCGCTGGCTGGAAGATCGTCTGTGTTGTATATATCGCCCAAACGAAACGATAGCTTTCCCTACAAGCGTTTGTAGCCAGGTGTCTTTGATTCGAGAGTGCGTGAAATACAAGTGTCGTTAAGTGTGTGTGTGTGTGTGTGTGTGTGTCTGTGTGTGTGTATAAATGCTCTGTGTTCGTGGTTAGTGTCCATATATCGTCAGTGTATTGGAGTTATGTAAGAACTGAAACGACGAACCAGGATGGATATTTGGATGGAGGATGTGGTACGTAAAACTGTAATGAATTCTTAACCGCTGTACGTTTGACTCCGCAAATAATGGCAGGTCCCGAAGCTGACATATTTTGTGTCAGACCGGATATGGAAGCCGGCGCGTGTTTATTTTTCTTCCTACGTAGGCCGAAATTTGTTTAGGAAAACGGTTGACTGATTTGACAGCATGGTAGGAGTTTAATTCGGACGGATAAATATTTCGAAAAACTACTGCAGGAAAACTAAGTTATATAACAGGCACATAAAGTCGCTTATTGAAACTTTACTTTGCGGACAAAATTTTGTCAGAAGAAAAAATATACCGCATTTTCTCGATTCCAAGACGCCCTCTTTTTCACATTTTAAAATTTCCGAAACGGGGTGCTTCTTACATTTGATGGCGTCGAAGAACTGATTTCAAAAAGTTGTGCTGTATCACCAAAGCGCAAGGAAAATCTTCATGTTCATAACTCTAGTCATGGAGCAATAAAAACAAAGTTTAAAAAGGAAGGAGTTCCCGAAGTCTACTCGTGTTTCTTCTCGATGTGTAAAATGTCCTTATGCTGCCTTATAATCGACGAAGTATGTTACTTCTATCACGCCTTCGTTATTTTGTCTGCTTCCCTAATAATTTTTCAGCCAATTGATGGATTTCAGTGTAAATGTGTGTGAGGTATGACATTATTGCCACTACAAGGCACGTCACCTTTGTACTCTTTAATTACCTGCCATATACAGTACCAAAATGGCGACCAGCATGGTGGTGGAAATACATATTGCAGGGTTATGATATTTAGCGTTGCAATAGAAGCTAAATAAAAGAGGCTTTACATTTGTTGCAGAGTATAAGAACAACATTGTAACTACGCTTAGGTAATATATTTCCATAGAGCATTAACGTAAGTTATCTACAAACATTGTAGAGAAGAACTTCTGTTTTTGTAGTTGTGTGTTAAGAATAAAAACACATGGCAACAGTTTGAAACTTTGAGGTTGTATCTGACTAGCGTAAAGTAGGCTAGAACTGTAGGTCCTCCTTACGAATGGAAATTGTGAACAGAAATGGATCACTGAATTGAATAATTGCTAATCTAGTCTAGTTATTGTTACGTTTCTATTGCAGACTGTAGTACTTGTACGTAATTAGGTGTTAGAGATTAATCCCAGAACTTTTTTTTTCTACATCTTGTCCGTGTCCTCCCAGGCGTGTCGAGGGGGATTGAACTCCGTAATTTTCTGTTTAACTAATTGTGAAGCGCCTGATGCTATCTTGAATTAAATAAAAAGCTTAGTTTTTAATTCAGACCTGTCTCTACAGACACGTCTGAATCGAGTTACTCTAAAATCATTTTAATTATAGACGGGTGTTCGCGACGTGGGGACGAAACTTCCGGATGGTGTCTTACAGGTAATTTGAAGCAAAAAATTCTAATAAACGTCACATTATTTCGACACCCTCAGCAATTTATACGCTAGCACAGTGTAACAGTGAATAAAAATGTTTTTTAAACTCGCCTTTATTATCATATTAACCCTTTAAAGACGAAGCGTATCTGTTTTATATATAAGGACCCAGTTCGTACCGTGCAGTAAACACTCTCCGTCTCTGTTACAAAAATCAGTCAGTTAAATGTTGTGTAGCGAAATAATCGTTGTTTGTTCAGAGATCCGTACAAAACACATAAACGCAATGTGAGCGTTACGTAGAATTTTTTAATGTTAAACCTGGTGGTACGTAAAGTTACCGCTAGGCTTTAAAAGGTTAAACAAGAGCGTTAAGTTTCAAGGTTATTGCAACACATGTCCCAAATGCGCACCATTAGGCTGCATACATTCTGTCAGTGGTTGTGCCATTGAATGTTGCCACTGCTTACGTGCAGTGTGGTCTCTAATACCGACGGCGGCTTCATTTGTGGTCCCTAGTGACCGATTCCTGCTTGTGGTTTTACCATCGTCATGCACCCTCGACTCCATGTAGCCCCATGGAAGGAATCTGGTAGGTTTAAATCGGGTAACCGAGTGGACCAAGCCACCTGTTCTTATCCGTCTTCATAATTTTCGTTCTACAATTCCCCTGCCTTTCTGCCGAAATATGGAGGTGTTCCGTCATGCAGTCACGTACGGCCACATGTTGCAAGACGCACGTTCTCATGTAGCAGTAATTCGTTTTTCAGAGAATTCCTGTCACGCTGCGTTGTTAAACGTCCTTCGGTAAAAGCATGTGATCCAGTGAGGTTATAGGCTAATCCTGAACACCACGCGTTAACTGAAAGTCGGTGCTGAAACTGACATTGTGTTATTTCGTATGGATTCTTCTCTGTCCAGGAATGCGTATCGCCTGCATTGGTACTACTATCATGGGTAAGTGGAGCCTCATCCGTGAGTAGGATATCCGGTAGAATTTGTAGTCGTCGTTTCAGCCATTCATAAAATCGTACGCGATTGGTTTAAAATATAATTAAGTAAATAAGATTAAACTAACCTAACCCAACCCTGCCCTATATTATCCTGTCTTGTACCTTTTTTGCCATGGGGGATGGATTTGTTGGAGACCTTAGTATTGTCCAGCGACCAGGTGAAGATCCCTGTGGGAGTGGGGGAGGTGGTTCATGTGCTGTGCGGGGTGGTGTGGCTGGGGTGGACTAGTGGGCTGATGTTAGTGGGGAACGACTACCTGGAAACTCGTCTTTCCCCACAAAGTTTCGCATATACATACAGAGCATTCGTAGCAGGGATTTTCTCCTGGCCGGTGGACTGTGGAGTAGAGCCCTGCGAGGAGGAATAAAGTAGTACCCGCCGCACTATTGCGAGACCCTTATCGGCAACCACATCCGCATCTGCGGATGGAATTATAATTTGTGTTAGAAACGTGACAACAGCGGCAGCTCTTTTTATTTTAATAAAGTCAATGTAAATTTGATCCATAAAATTGACTGCTGTATAAATTTGTTTGTTTTACAAGATGGGAGGGACACATTACAAAAAACATACTTACGTTAAGAAAAGCGTATAAAAGTTTGTTTTGCGTATGATTTATAAAAAAACTTGAAGTTCTACCGTTTATTTTATCAATTAGTATTACTTAAAACATTCCAGTTAAATTTCTGTCTTCCTTGCAGGTAAGTAGTTATTGGATGTAATGAGTTACAGCCCTGCGCCAGGCACTGTGATAGACAATACATGATTGTAATTAGACTGTGTCAATAAAATCGACATTACTATTTTAATAATGAAATGGAATAAAATGAAATGTTTAATCTGCAGGTGGCTTATCCATTTGCTCTTCAGTTAATTGAGAGCCAGCAATTGTTCTGGGTTTGAGAAAGGTGCGTCTGTTCTGAATTACGTTTGCGGCTTTGGAGAAGCTTCCCTCACTAGCAGCGCTCGATGCCGGGGTGGCGTGAATCAAATTGGCCAACTTGGTAACATATGAGGATTCTTTCTCATGTTGAAACTACCAAACAAGAAGATCAAATATTTCAGTACACTAGACGTCTTGTTACCCACTCGTAGACGCTTCGTCTGCCGTGATTATCGACATCGTACGTGTTGCAGCTGAAGAAGATTTATAGTCGCCGAATGAATCCTCGAACTTCTCGAAGTGTCCACATCTGCAGTATTACCCGCAATCGGCGCTGACATGCAGTTTTTATCTACCGTGAAAGTATTTCTACGGACGCATCTGCGCAGAGCTCTACTGTAGGCTTATTGCATTCGCGAACGTTGTTTGCATTACTGTAGGTACAGGAATTTGAATGTGAAAGCATTGTAATAGTTACCAGTACTACTGCTGTCTGCTGAATAGGGTTATCGTCGTGTCCAATGGCAGACGTTGGTACCATCGGTTTCTGTTTACAGAAAGTTGGTTAGACCAACCTACTCCCAAAATGGTGCGTCTTGTATTTTGAAAGCAGATATGTGGCAGCCGTAAGGCATAACCGTTTTGCACGAGCGGACAAAAAGACCTCATGTGCCTTTGCCTAATGGTGCTGATTTTTATTTATAGTAGTTGCGCATTCAGTTATTTTCGTGCAGTGAAAAGAGCTGTAATGGCGGTCTTGTAAATGCAATTTTCATTGTCGGTCTGTTAACTGGTGAAGAATGAACACCGTGGCCCTGCCACTCTAAGTTTTATTGGCGTACTGTTGCGAGTTGCAGAGTTGCTAGACTGCTGGGATCGTCAAATACGGGTGCAAGGTTCTCCAAACACTGCCGGGCGGTCGTCGTTACCCTAACAGAGTCGTCGACAGTTTGACGAATTTTTTGTGTAGTTGCGTAGGCATATAAGTTGTCCACATTTCAGGTGGGATGCTGAGATGTGAGGCAGAGGTCCACACAGCAGTAAATTCATGAGTAGTGAAATGGAGGGGAAGGCAGTCGTGACGGAGATAACACCACGCTATTTGTGTGGCTTGAGTAAGAGGAGAGCAGAGGGCAGAATAAATGGTGATACGAAAGGACGTTTTGACGTGTAGGCCTAATTGGTACAACACGTACAACATGTAGTCGATTTTTTTTTGCACAGTACATGTTTTGGTAATTTGAAACTTAAACAGTGTGATAAGCTTAGAAATAATTTTTGGCATTATGTGACTTTTGGTTTCATACATTCAACGAAAACGGAAGTATGGTAAAATCATAGTAGAACGTCTGAGAGTTTTCTTCAGTTCCAGGCCTATTTTGCTGTAAGTGGTAGTTGAGGATTAGTACAAAGTAATGTGTGATATATGCAATTTCTCACCGCGCCATTCCATTTTTTTTGGTGTCCTTGGGATGGACAGGAAGTTGTGGCAAGGAGTAGCGAAATTGGCTTCTTCCAAGTGTTCGAGGTTAAATCCAGGGAGTAGTAGGAACTGTAAATTGATAATAGTACTTAAAATCAGTGCCACTGTATAGTAGTAAATTTGTCTGCATAATTTGGAGTCATGTAGATTCCTACCGCAGGTATTTCATTATGCATGTTACCCCAAATTTTAGCACCACAACTGTGTTTGTCATTGTTGACGTATAAACAGTACGTGTAGCGTGTACAGCTTCTGGACGTGTGCGAGATTTGAGGTTCTCACAGCGGTGACTGTGAAGTTTATTGTCTTGGGGGATGTGACGCCGCATTGTCTGATGGAAATTTACCGACAGTTCGGAGAAATATGCTGACCTTATCGTAAGGGTAGTAGAAGAAACTTCCACCCTGAAGACGGAGGTGACAGATTACTCCGAAACCTAGGTACGTTTGTGTGCCACACTAAACGGCGTCGCGTCGCACATTACTATTGTCTTTGTTCTTACTTGATGTCAACTTCAGTGGTATATTAGTTACTGCCATAACAGGGAAGTTAATTGACTTAGTCTTCCCCCTTATTTATGTGTTTTCGGAGAGGAATCTTCAGATTTCACGCCGTTACTGTGTTATGCGTCGTTGCTGTTTGTAACTTCATTGCCCGCCGTTCTTTATCGTCATTGTCATATCTAGACAGCACCGGGATTATACATTGGAATAGGCTGTAGCTACAAATTATTAGCTATCCGTAATTTATAATAATCTTACCCAGACATTCGACGCTTGGTGTAGTCTGCTGTTAAAATAATGAAGTTAAATAACGTATTAAATGAACGAGTCTTTTAATGCAGTTCGGTTGCTTCTAGTAAACAGTACATATTGATACGATGGTCGTTGGGTTTTGGCAACGTTTAAGGCCATAAGTTGATACGACTATGACGTTTCGGTATTAACGCATGAGCCAGCACTGTATCAAACCCCAGAATGTCGTGTTATTTATGCCCATAATGATAGCCTGAGAACGTAAGTGAACACGGTGAAACGCCTGGCCAGTATGTACAGTTGTTGCGACAGGTTTTCCACAGGAAGTTGTTGCATGTCGCGAGGCTGGTGTGTTCTTATGTTTCCGTTCAAACTTTCCTGCATTATGCAGATAACCATAGCACGTAGTTGGAAACTTTCGATAAAGTAGGTCCGTATTGATTTGTTACCTTAATTTTTAACTGCCCGCCTTTTATTGTCAAAATATATCTTGGCAGTGATGAATGAGGTTTAGTTGGTTAATGGATTTAATTTCGTATCGGTCGCCGTCGAATCAATCGCCGCCGTTATTTGAGACTGTTTATACCAGGGCTGTGGAGTCGATACACAAAAGCTCCGACTCCGACTCCTCGATTTTTAAAACTTCCGACTCCGACTCCTCGATTTTTAAAACTCCGACTCCTTCATAAAAGCTCAAGATGTATTAATAATGGTAAACCTCTAAGACGTTTCATCACCACCACGTGACTCATCAGACAAATTTTTTGACTTATAACATGTATTTAAGTATAAGTCTAATGGTTACTGTAGCTATTAGGGCTCTGGAGTCGGAGTATCTGGTTAAGATTTTAGACTGAAGTTAGAGCCGGAGTCGGTACATTTTTACCCACTCCACCTAAAATTCCTTCCGACTCCGACTCCACCTAAAATTCCTTCCGACTCCGACTCCACCTAAAATTCCTTCCGACTCCGACTCCACCTAAAATTCATTCCGACTCCGACTCCACAGCCCTGGTTTATGCAGCAGACGAGTCAAAGACGCTGTAGTTCAGCACCGACTGTCACGCTTAAGTGATTAGCAGTAGCTACTTGGGAAACCTAGGCGTAGATAGAAAATATAGTATTGCAGTTGATCTTATGCTAGTGGGATGTAAACTTGATTCAGCTGTAGGATATAATTATAGGCTCCTGGAACATGATAGTGAAACTTCTGTAAATTTTTGGACCGGCTGCACGATTGTGAACCTTTCAAGAAACGTTGTGAATGGAGTGAATTAGATGGCTGGTTAGGTAGGTATGCTGGATCTGAGATCATTAAGTTACACTACTCTGAAACCGTAAGTTTATCCAGATCATAAATAGAGAAAATTTCCTTTGTGATTATTGCTCTGTAACTAGTTAAAACAAGTCTGTCTCTTTACAGTCTACTCTTAGATCCTAACATGCAGTTTATAAAATTTAGTGTCTGGGGGGTCATGTCAGCTTCTTAAAGCCACAAATGTCTCGAGGAATAGCCTTTAGTACAACCCTCAAAGTGGGCGATTTAGGCATTGATTAGCTTGGTTGATGGCATTAACAGAAACACAAACCAAGATCAGCTCTTTTCCTGCTGACTTTTATTTAATGTAGGACTCATACCTTCTGTTAGTATGGGCTTATTTCTGTGGTACTGGCGAAGTATACTGTGTATCTTTTGAAAGCGCCGAATAGTGTGAGTCTCTACGGGTGGTTACACTATGTAATGCAGTTTTAACATTCAGAAATTCGGCATTCTGGTCACAGAGTGTATTTCTGTGATTTTTATGGATCCCAGAGCAAGCAGTGGTTATTTTCATCTGCGTATGGAATTAAGTGACTGGTTTCCGTAACCGAGACGGGGTGTGTTTGCTGCCACGTACGAACTGAGTCTTTAAATAAAATTCTGGTTAATTTTCATGTAAAGGGTTAAGCATGATATCATACGCAGGTCAAAATTCGCGGCTCCAGAATTTGCTCGATGAGCGATTGGTATAATTTGTTTAATGTGCTGACAGTCGCGAATAATCAGTGCAACTTCAAACCTGTCAAACAGTCATCTACCACCCTATCTACGCGACTACCGATATATGACCTAACTACTTGAACTCTTGGTCTAGCTGTTGTATGTTTAGGAGGTCCCGAGGACAATTTTCGACCCGAAGGCCGACTATCCTGGGGTTTCGCAGTCCATTCTGGCGGATACTCACATTAGACTACGACGTCTTCCTTCCACATCCTCACCGACTTACTGTATGCTTTCAGTGCTGTGTAGTCACAGTTACTAATTGCGTAATTAAGTAAACCATACATTGAAGTAATAATGCACTTGTGCAGAAAAGTATCTGTTTACTAGTTTCGCCTGTAACAATTTTTGAGTTGTAAATAATGGAGAGGTCATCAGCGTGTCTGGTACAGAATGCTGTTGTGAATGTTGTCCAGGCTGTGTAAGACCTGCGATAAAGAGGTGAAGGGTGACCCCATAGCTAACCCTTCTGAAGGTTTCAAGAACTGTGTACCATACTGGAAACTGTTTGAGTGTGGTTTTAGTAGACTTGAACGTTCATTGTACACTTGTTTATCCGAGTTGTTATCCAGCAGAATTGCGCTGTGTTGCTAAGGGGTTGTGCTAATAGAATGGTCACGAATAGATTTTTAGCTGGGTTTACCAAATATCAGCATTATACTCATTTTGAAGTTGTAAATGACACATTCGTTGCTCTGACACGAAATTTGTGAGTCTGTGGGTAGGGGCTTTCATGTTGTTTGTTATATGGTCGAATGGACAGTCCAGTTCTTCTATTCGATTTGACATGGGCCACGGATTTTGGGGCGTTAGGTTTAATTAGTGTAACAGTTTTTGTCTCTTGTGTGTTAATTACCGTGTTGCAGATGACCAGCTTCTGCATTTTTATGTGGGGTCGTGACTGTAGTACAAGACACTACGTTTCGAGGATAGGATCGGTTCCCGTCCTCAGAGTAAAAATAAGGTTAAGACCTACTCAGATGGCCAAGACAGGTGAAACTGCTCGCACCCGAGAGGTTGAGAACAGCATTTTTATGTGAGACAGTTAAATGGAAAATTAAGATGGACCCACTACAGGTGTTAAAAGGAAGCGTATTTTAATAAGATGTTCATAGTTTTAGCTTTATGATAAATATCGTCCTCTTAATATGATTGTATATGTCCTTTGTAGTTCAGTATTCTTGTCAAACAGTTATCTGGTCCATATGTGTAGTTACCTCAAGTTTTAACTCAAATATAGCAATTTGTGCAGACTTTGTAGATACGTATGTGAACCTCCAGTAGTAGCGTACGATTGAAGGAAACCCACTGAGGATGACTGTATAAGGTCGAAAGATTGGAATGTTTTAATAATGTGTTTGGACCGGGGTGCACAAAATTCTCCAAAAATCGAGGAGCCACCTCAAAATTCTAGGCACTGGAAGGGTGACATGAAACAAGTTCCATGCTGAGGTTCCAGAAATATTCGGCGCCACCGTGCAAAGTTTAGTCGCTTCGGTCACTTGGAGCCCGGGATCTGTGCGCCCCTGTGTTTGGATGTTTATTTTTTTTTGTACTTTGATGATGTGTCATGGTTACTATAATAACCTGAGTTGCGGGGTTTTTCGCAACTATGCTAAACTTGGTTTTGAAGAGAAAAGTCTTGGTTCTTTCTGGGAATCCAGTGTCGGTCGTCCGACCAGCGGGCAGTCCCATGTTGTCGGAGTTGTTCCAGATGTGCCATGGAAAACTTGCGTGAGAACAATCGGTATCCGGGTCGAGATTCGAAGCCGCGGTAGGCAGAAGAGCGCTAATCACTACACCTCGACGGAGGCTTGGCTGGGGAGGTCATTACATAAGCGAACGCCACATTACATAATCACTCGTCACTCTAAGGCATCTCGGCCACTGCCAGACGTGATCGGCAGCTCGTACGGCACTGGATGGTGACGGTCCGGTTCAGTGTGGGGGATGTTTCGAAAGTGACTGACTGACTGACTGACGCATCGGAGTGGGTGGGTGAGGCTGATTGAACACTGATTGACAGGATGGTTGGTGGAGTGACTGTCTGTCTGACTGACGGGTTATCTGATGGAATTACAGGTTGACAGGGAGGACAGATGCCTGGCAGCACAGATGACGGGATTTTAAACGACTGACTGCCAGAGGCAGAATGACGGAGCCAAGACGAGAACAACTGAACAACTACTTAGGGGACTGACTTCCGTGTATTTCCCTCGGCATCACAGATTTAGCTTAACAGATAGGTCCCTGTACGAAACTGATTAGGCACATAATAGGGCCAGCCCTGTGTTTTAAAGAAACAGCGGACAGGGCTTCAGAAACAAGGGACCGCGTGGCTTAATTTACAGGGAAAAGGGAAGACCACAAGGTCTGAACTGCATGGTTTCATGCAGACGGCGATGGTGGTGGTGGTGGTGGTGGTGGTGGTGGTGATGATGATGATGATATGGTAATAATGATAATAAGAAGAATACTAGTAATTCAATTCGCCTTTAATTTGTTAACGTACTGGCTCAACAGCCCGCAGGCCGAATACAAAATTACTGCTGACACATGATCATAGTAGTGGTGATGATTATGTTGATGGTACTGCTAGGCCTACTACTGCTGCTACTACTACTACTGCTAATAATAAGAGCGGTCGGTCAGTCGGCAGGAAACGCTATGTTATAGTCGCCTGATGATTGGCCAGTGAAGTACGGACCGCATGTGTTTGATTTGCCAAAATGGACTGTTGGTTAGAATGATTTCATGTGACGTAAACGAACAATGCATGAGCGTGTTCCCAATAAAAAGGTTATTTGCCCCCACTCTGACACCTGTGCAAGTTTCGTCAAAGGTTTATGACAGGCGTCACAGCGCTAGCCAACGTGTGTGTCTGTGAAACTGTATGACGCGGAACACCAGAGCCTCGGTTGATACGAGAGTGGCTTAAAATTCCGGGTTTTGTATGGCGCATCTCCCCGGGCGCATCTTAACTGCTGCAGTTGATGCGGCGGTCCCACTGCTATAGTGTATGATGAGTGTTACGTAATGCCACGAAAAGTCACGTTATCGGACGCCCAAGGCCAGGGTTATCAAGTGCACGGACAGTTCCCCAAAGCACACTGCGCAAGTACAGCGTTAGTGTATGTCCCATGCTTTCTTCCTGCCGTTTTTTTTTTAATAATTTGATGGGGCAGATATTTCCGTTTCGTTTGAATGTGGGATGTGCCTGAGAAGAGATAACTGGAAATCGCGCGCATCCCTACCCACAGTGAGAGTATGTATCTAGACGTTGGAGACGTACCGACTGTTGGAACTGACAAAGCTGTTTATAGATGTGCTGCAAACCGGACTGTCTAGTTATTCCGCAGCTTTGTAATATGCGTAATGGATTGATTGATTGATGGCATTATAACTGCGTGAACGTGGACCGTCGTAAACTGGACACCGTCTCTGTACTGAACAAGTCCCTGATATGTCGTAAGAGTGGGGGCACGCGGTGGCGCAGTTGGTTGAGGCACTGCGGTACAAGCCGGAAGGTCGCGGCTTTGATTCCCGATGGTGTCAGTGCGATTTTTCATTGACTTAATCCTTCCGGCCGCACTGTGGCCCTCGGGTCGACTCTGCCTCTCACAGAAGTGAGTACCAGGAATATTTCCTGGTGAGGTGGGGTGGGGGTAAAGGCGGCCGGTGCGTAGGGCTGACAACCCTACCACCTTCTTGTGCCGATTGTCTTGCAATCTGGGAGCCTCAATCTCCTGGAACCCTAAGGGCCTGTCCAGGTCCGTAATGGGATTGCTTTACCTTTTTATGTCGCAAAAGTTTGGCGCTCGTGCAGTCAGTATAGGGTCTGTATAGGATCCGGTGATGGCTTCGGTATCAGATCTTGGGGGAGGGAGGGGGTGGTTTTGAAGTGACAGTTCATTACCGTAGCATTACGCATGATGAGACCGCATACTTTATTATGTACGGGGGAACTAACTATCGTTTTTGCTCAGATGACAGTTGGCAATGTTTTTACAGCAGGCAGCACAGCGGTTTGGCATAGAAATTCGCCCCTATTACACCATTATAATGGCGGATGTAGGCGTAGAATTAATAAGAAGCGGACCTGATTGGTGATGTAATATTGGAGCCGGTAAACATTTTTACATAGATAAAAAAGGCACTCTTTCTTTAAATACTGGACTGTTTGCTGTCACTTTGGAACCTAATGTGGTGAAAACGTTGGGCCTTTCCCCTCATCTTTGTGGCAGTGAAGTGTGGACATGAAGTCAACGCGGAAAACGATCCTGCCATGTGCAGGCATGATATTTTCGCGACGAAAGACGGTTGTACTGCAAAATGAATGAGGGTATTTTGTCAGGCGTGAATGTAATCACACAGCACGCCGGAAGGGCATGAGGGGAGTGGAGTCATAGCTCCACGCATTCTCAACTTCGGCGTTGGATAGAGAAGAGTGGTCAGGTTCACGCCCAGAACGGTTTGCTGCCGGGGAAGGAGTCTGTGGTACTCACTGAATAGGAGGCTAGTTATCTCGAGACCCAGCCGGGACGTTTTTGAGAGAAGACATTGTTCACGTGTAAGGTATTTAAAAATGTCAAGGTAGTTAATTAAAGCCCACGTGTTAGGCTTACAGCGGAAACAGGATGGTGATGCTTCAGAAGAAGGTCAACTGACAATGGGCGATAATGATGGCATAACTTAGTTGCATGTATACTAGACGTATCTCAAGGACGTGTAATAGAGAAACGATGATACGACACGTGGTATCATTACTAGCACACTGGGAGCCAAAATTGAGTGGTGGCGGGCTGGCGTTTAATTTTGGGCCAAAAAGAAAACGGAAAACATTAAGCCACATAACACGGGTGCTGAGGGTTTTTGAAAGAGAACGAAGTACGTGAGCATATACATACGCACGTGCATATACAGGCGTATCAATTTTTAATGAATTCCATTGATCGTTTAACACATTGAAGCACGGATTTCGTGGTGTAAATTTTTAACAGATTTGGAAGTGGTCTGCTCTATAATGTAGTGGACCTAGACAAAGTTGCCTTCGGCGATCTTTGCGTGACAATATAGGCAGTGCACGTGTAAAGTTGCATTGTGGCGTGTTTGCAAAGTGTTTATACTTTTCGGCTGTCGTAACGGTCTGACCGTTTCATTCGAAGAGGGCGATGTTATGTCGATTTAATATCGCTGGCAACAGTAAAACGTATTTAGGTCGTCTTGTAATGTGCCCCTTTTTTTCTCGATTTGAACCAAATTTGGATTTTCTCGACAGATTTTCATCAAAGTCCCCCGTATCAAATTTGTCAGCAGTACGTCCAGTGAGAGCCGCGCTGATACATGAGGACAGACGGACAGACAGATGGACGGACGGAGATGAAACTAATAGGTGCTTTTCGCTACTATGCGAATGCGCCTAAAAATAGAAATAGTGACATGCAAGTGAGTAAATTGTCTACCATGTGGAAGGTTTATGGGCCACATGTGAAGGTCCTTGTACAAACAGGCTTTTGTCATGAACCAGTGTGTGCAAATAAGAATTTTCCGACGACTCTCTATATCGCGTTTCGGCACAATCTGTGAAATTGTTTGTGAAATATGTGGAAATGCCCACGTATAACCGTAAGTAAAGGAGGCTTCTTTATGAACCAGCGTGCTATAAAATTGAAACTGCCTATAATACTTCAGTAGAGGTATATCGAATTTCAACAGACTGTGTGGTACAGCGTGTGTGATACTTGGAAAATGGCCTTATGTAAAGGAGACTTCCGTATAGAAAATCGAAGTTGACCGTGCAATTTTTGGTAGAAGTCCTGCCTTCGTCTGATGTTGAATTTCAGTAGGTCTGTAAAATGGTTTATAGTATGGGTCTCCAAACTTTTATGGCAAGGGGCCACACTCGTTATTGTGGGCTGGTTGCGGGCCGCACGTGGAAAAATAACATTAAATGGTATACCTAACCGCCTTTATTATTGTGTAATTTTTATACTATACACATGATATACAAATGTGGTCGCGGGCCGCATAATACAACTGCGCGGGCCACATGCGGCCCGCGGGCCGCGGGTTGGAAACCCATGGTTTATAGAGTATGCGGTAATTCCAGGTCGTATGTAAACTAGGTTTCATTGTGGCTGATATCAAAACTGCCAAGTAATTTATAGTGAGTGTCCCGTGTCGGTTTTTAGGCGCACTCGGCATAGTTGCGCAAAGTGCCGGGACGGATTTTCGTGAAACTTGAAATTGGGGACTTTTATGAATATCTGTCCAGAAAATTCAGATTTGGTTGAAATTGCTCGAAAATACCAGACACGTCTACACGAAGAACTAAGGACGTTTCGTTGTTTTGGTATTAGGCTGTTAGAGTAGTTGGGTAAGTGTAAACATTACGCGAACACGCCACGTGGCCTAGCCTGTTATTTAAAAAATTGTCCGATGGTAGGCGTAGCTGGCAAACGGTAGCTCGGATATCACTGGAAGTGGGTACGTTCAGAATATAAATTTACAGCTTCGAAGTTACACTCAACTTTCAGGCGTGGGAGATAGGTTGTTACGGGGCCGTAGCGTGTCTGTAGTGTTCGATACTTTTTCTTGCAAATACGCGTACACAGAGCGGCAAGAAAGTGACGAATTTGAAATAAAACTGCGGAATGTGTAGGTTGCCGCAACAGGCTGCCATACACGCATCGACACGTGACCGTGTTCCGCAGGCTCTGACCGTACCTTACTGCGTCGTTGTTTGTTATGGCTGTGCTTTGTGCATCGTATTTTGCCGCGCTGGCAGAGACCTCAAAATGAAACATCGTGTTAGTGTCAGATTGTTCTTAAAGCTGAGGAATAACCCTGCTGAAACATTAAGTGTGGAGATCACCGCTCTTCCGGGATGTTACGCAGCGTTGATTGGTAGTACCGTTCGAGACTAACCCTTCAAGATGAGACCGATAGGTTGTCCCGAAACGTCAGCAAATTGCTATCAATCAACGCTGTGTAACATCCCAGAAGAGCGAAGATCTCATTTGCACCGCGTCAGAAGCCTGAAATTGCGCGTATGAAATGTTACGAACAGCTTATGGGGGTAAGGCTGTGTCCTGAACAGAAACAGTTCGATGGTTTAAGCCTTAAACCTTTTCAAGAGGGCAAGATGATGTTGAAAATGTCCCGCGCAGTGGACAGTCGTAAAAGACATCCAACCCAGAGCTGGTGGACACAGTACGCAACTTACTCACCAAGCACTGCCGGTATTTTGTCAGAATGATGAAAAGTGAGCTAAATGTGATTTAGGGAACCGGTTAAGGTCCATAATAACCAAGTTTGTGCGAGGTCTGTGTCCCATAATTCTCATGGTGAGGGAAAAGTCGGACAACTGTACGCGTATGCCTGCACGGATTCTGTGGAAACAGATGTCGGGGAGCCTGATTTTCTGAACACCGTCCGTCCTGGAGACGAGTTGTGATGGTTGTTATAGTATGCACCTGAGACGAAAAGATGGATAGCAGAATGACAGTCGCCCAACTTACCAGGATAAAATACAAACCGTTTCAAGAAATCACGCACCAAAGCCATGCTGATCCATAATCTTCAATTCCAGAGGGATAAGACACCAGTTTGTGCGAGTCTGTCAGTAGCGCGTAATGAGTACAGGCAAGTGTTGTAGCTTGCCGTGGTTGCCCGGGGGGAGGGGGGGAGTAATCACCATGGCCGCCTCGAATGAAAATTATGAATTAAAAACATGATCGCCTACAGAATCGCCTTGTTTCGTTTCGTAGTCCTTCTCTCGTCTGCCTACTTGTTCACAGTAGGTGTAGAGGGTTTTTATTTTCACTTGATCACAGACACACACCGCTGTCGGTAGGACGCCTATGGACGAGGGATCGGCCCATCGCAGAGACCTCTACCTGACAACACAAACACTGTACAAGAGACAAACATCCATGCCCCCGGTGGGATTCGAACCCACGATCCCAGCAAGCGCTCGGCCGCAGACCTGTGTCTTAGAATTACCTTGTATTTGACCCAATTTAAAATTTATTCGGCGCAGAATAGCAATTATTTCCCCCATTTGAAATATTCATTTCGTTGCCCCTTGCTCTCTGCAGCTCGGGGCTGCCGCAGTGCTCGCCCCCTCCGGCCCTCTAAACGCCGCTTCTTACTGAAACGTTCCTCAGCGAGAATGAAGCAGGTGAGGCCAGATTTGGAATATTGGCGACTTAGAATGATCATGCGCCCGATCTCACAGCGATAAATGTAAGGACTTCTGTAGCGAAATGAGGTTACAGCACTCAGTCCCCCCATTTCCCCCGCCGCCACCAGATTTTTCATGTGATTTCCAGGTTTCAGCTGTAATTGAAATCGAAAATGAAAGGTCGTCGATTTGACGCGGTCATTGACATTTGGAAGAACATGACGGCAGAATTGACTATCATCGCGGAGTACGAGTTTTCCAGGCGGTTCCGTAGTCCATACGAACGCCGTAATGAGTGAATTCGGTTCTTCAGGGACTGTTGCGAGAGACTTTATTAATAAACCTGTTTGTATGTGCGTCGGTTTTTATTTATTTAAGTTTCATGGCGCTATTTCCGCACAGTGTACAGATTACTAAGCTTTGTGGGCGGGGGGGGGGGAGCTTCTCTTATTAGACGCGTATGCAAAATTGCGGAAAAGGACTGTTAGCTTCGTCGTGTCTGTCTGTCCGTCCGCATAGAACAGCTCGGCTCCCACTAGACGGATTTTCATGAAATTTGATATTTGAGCATTTTTGGAAAATCTGTCGAGAAAGTTCAAGCTTAATTAACCTTTTAAAGACTAGTGGATACTTTATGTAGCACCAAGTTTAACATTCAAAAGTTCTACACTGTACTGACATTGCGTTTATGTGTTTTGTGTGGATCTCAGAACAAACAGCAATTATTTCCCTATACAGCATTAACTGGCTGGTTTTTATAACCGAAGTGGAGAGTGTTTACAGCGCGGTACGCACCGAGTCCCTATATAAAACAGATTATATTTCGTCTTTAAAGGGTTAAAATGCGACAGGAATAAGGGGTACTTCACATGAAGACCCATGTCCATATATGATATCTCGCTGAAATTATATTAGAATGAGAAATGTTTAAGATAAAAGTTGTAGAGAAAATCAAAACACATGTTATGCTCAACTTTTTTTTTCTGAAAATCGGTCTCTTTATGAGATAGTGGAAAAATATGGTAGAGCCAGGCAGGCCGCAGATGACTAATACGGCTCATGCGCTTTGAATGCCGGATGATTAAGGCAAAAATACAGACAGACACTCAGACTATTTAATATTTATTGCTTTTCCACAACCACAAAGGTTACGCGAAGGAGCCCCCAGTGATCTGCACATTGCCTGTCTTGTAGCATACGCCAACCAAGCTGTACGCGGCTTGCGATGTCACACAACACAGTTGCTGTTACCGACCTCTTACGCAATAAAGAAATGCATGACTAATGCTAGTCTGGAACGAAAGGCGGTGGCAAAGCTGGCTGGTTTTGCAACGTAAATATTCGCGTATTATAAGCAGTATCGATTGGCCGTATGGTTCATTAATATAGACTGAGCCAGAAGTTGTTCTGCACCAACCCGACATACAGTGAAACCGCCTCATTCTTATTTGTATGACGTACGTGAGTTGTAACTTAAGTGTGAGAAATGTATTCGTATTATGTACTGGGACTCGGCGTATTGTCAGCGTCTACTGCAGTGCCCCAGTGACGTGGCTCACGATCCAGTAGTCTGCGGCATTTATTTCTGTGGCGTCGTAACAAACAGTGTGCTGCTGGAGTTTTCCGTCTTCATTCACGTTTAAGAATGCAAGCTTAAATTCTAGCGAATGTGAAACGGAGTTGTGTGTTGTTTGTAAATGTTCGCTGCAGTTTTGTGTTGAAGTTACCGAAACGTTTTTAGGGAAGAGACTTTCTTGCCAAAATATGCACGCTGTGACCACGTGTGCCTACCCCATGATCCACGTAAGTTATATTGTGCGCAACTCCTGCACTTGAGTGCAGGGGGGGGGGGAGAAATAATTGTTTAGTATCGTGTATGCCCATCGTAACATATACTGTACTACTGAGACGTCATAAATACGTAGTTCCTCAACTGATAAGATATAGTGAAAGAGGCATCTTTTACTGATATAAAAAAGACACGAATTCAGATTGGAAGGGCCAGTATTTCAAAGGGACATAATTTGTGCATTTCATGAAAGGCGTTAAACATGTAAAGTAAAAGTTGCCTCTGTACAGAGGTATCGTACCATGATGGCGTAGGGAGAGAAAGGAGGTCAAGCCCCGATGATTCTTAACTTAGCCGCAACATATAAGTACTGATCCAAACGCTGTGCCCAATCTTCGCGCTTTGTCCGCTTTATGTCCTCATAAGACTGCCGACAGGAGGCGGGGTTGGACACAGGATTCAGTATGGATGTCATATGAGGAAAGAAATCCATGCCCCCGTGGGGACTGGAACACCTGCAAACAGTACTACGGCGCTCTGTCGAAGTGTTTGATATCAAGTTAGTTTGCTCCGTGGTTGTGACGGCGCTGGCTTTTTAGGGTGCGATCGCAAAATTCCGAAAAGCGACTGTTAACTTCGTCATGTCTACCCGTCCGTCCGTCCGTCCGTGTGTCTGCCGGTCCGTATGGAACAACTCGGCTCCAACTGGACGCGTTTTCATGAAATTTGATATTCTAATATTTTTTTTTTTAACTTTGTCGAGACTATTCAAGTCAAGGTAGAGCAGTCCCTATACAGGCCTGGACAGACCCTGAGGTTTTGAGAAGGTTGAGGCTTCCAGAATTTCTAGACAGTCGGCACATGAAGGTGATGAGGTTGTCAGCCTTACACACCGGCCGCCTTTACCCCCCTTCCCCCACCTCGGAGATACTCTTGGTACTCATTTGTGTTAGAGGCTGAGTCGGCCCCAGGGCCATAGTGCGGCCGGAAGGATTACTTATGTCAATGGAGAATCCCAGTTACCCCATCAGGAATCGAACCCGCGACCTTCCGGCTCGTAGTACTTCACATGAAGACACGTGTTCATTTATGATAATCTATCGCTGAAATATTCTTCGAATGAGAAATGTTTCAGAAGAAAGTCTTAGAGAAAATCAAAACACATTGCATGTTCAGTAATTCCCCCCCCTCCCCCAAGAAAATCGTGCCGTTTATGAGATGATGTGAAAAAATGTGGTATACCCAGACAGGCCATATAATACGGCGCATCCACGTTGCGTAGTACATAACTGAGGCCCCCCCCCCCCCCCACACACACACCCACACACACACACACAAACACACACACACCCACACGCACACACACACACGCACACACAGACACATATACAGACACAGACACATATACAGNGAGTTATGTTTGGGAGTGTGTCGATTGTAGGTACTGTCTTATGCATTGTCTTTTTTTCTCTCTCTCTCTCTCTCTGTCTCGCTCTCAGAATATGTACTTCTCCCTGCTTTCCACGGCAACATTGGTTACGCAAACGCCCCCCAATGTTACGTTTATACTAACATTGCATGTCTTGATGAAACCCCTTGCACACGTTGTGCCACATAAGTGCTACATCTTGTAGTTACATTCGCAGGGCAACCATTTTGATACCAGCCCGCTGTGTGGCATTGTCTTGTTTGTAGGTAATGTATTTTGAATTGCCTTCTTTTCCATCTTCATTTTCCTTTTAGCCCTGTGCTTCCGGCTTTTTCGAAACCGCGCAGAGCTGTTATTAAAGTCGCTCAGTCCGTCCGTCCGTCCGTCGTCAGGAATCTCATCACTGAACATATTTACATGAGGTTTTATATAGGAAAACTTTACAAAGCTCTGCCATCCGGTTTCACCATTTTTTATTTCTGTGGGACAGTTTTAACGACCTCAGTAGACGAAGACGTACTTGCTATCCTGACCTCGTTTCGAACATCACATGACGTATTTATCGGAGAGAAAAATGCTTAATCGAAAGTTGTGTAGAATAATAGCACGTACCTTTATGTCAAATATAAATTTTATGCAAGGCCTTCGTTCCTCGAGATCATTAAGGGAGAGGGTAGCTGTGTGGTTGCACTTCGGGTCGTCCTTCATGGATCAAAAGTTTACACAAAATGAATGGGCACAGGCGGCCTTATTACTTGGCCAACCTCCTGCTGACCTTACACCACTCCGTTTCTACGTCTGGGGATGCATAAAGGATGCTGTTTACCTTTGCGCCATTGCCCACCACCTTGCCGGAACTTGCTGGCAGGAGACCGAGCTGCTGAGGTTACTTCTACTTTTCATGCTAACAGATGCGTGGGCGGAACTTGAATACGGGTATGGTATGTGCTGGGCTGCACGCGGTACACTCTGGAAATTGTTCAGCGTAGGTCACAAAACCTTACGACGTAAGCTACCAAAGGACGGTTTTTTTTTCGGTCTTGTGCGTGCTCTTGCACATCTTATGCGTTCACTCAGTATTTTAAGTTACATTTTAATATCATTATTTTAACTGCCCCCTGTGTTCCCTTCGGATTTTCAGACCAAAGGTTTATTTACATGCCCAGTTCCGTGTGTGCTACTTGTACCGGCAGTCTAATTGTGATTTAATTTATGTAACCAACAGGAAGCGAAAACCCTCCGTGACGTGTCGACGTTTAGTCGCCAGAAGGTTTAGGCCTTGTTTGCAGGCGTTTACGTTATTGAAGTGGCTGTAAGAAGTGATCTTGCATAACCAACGCGTTTTTCGGAACAGATGCGAATGAAAGTCTGCGGACGGCGGGATGGTTATATTTAACAGCATGTATGTGTTGTGTTTCAGTAACAGGGGGAGGCCGTACACGGAACGAGGCGCGTCACTCGGCGATACAAGGTCAGTGTCGCCACGCTATCGTGATGCACAATTAACTGCAAGGTGTCAACACGCAACACTTCCGTTTCCAAGTCACGTGTTCTGCGCTGTCTGACGTGTGACGTAAAAGTTGTTTCCAGTTTAGTCTGATGAAGTTTGGTTTCAAAATAAGGAAGCCTTTGTTTTCGTGGAAGTAGTAGTGGTTCTGCTTCTGGAGTTTCGTACGTTATTTCATAGTTTGGGCCTTTCTTCTAATGCCTGTAGGTCAGTTGAAACCCGAACCCAAGCAGCGGCCTTACATTTTTTCACTATTGAGTTAAAATTCAAGGAGGGCAACGTAGCGGAGATCAGAAATACAAACTTTTAGTTGGAAGACCTACGCGTAAGAGACCATTTTGGTCGTACAGATGTAGGTGGGAGGATAATATTAAATGATCCGATAGGTTGATACATGTTATAGTTGGGGGTGAAGTGCCCGAACGACCGAAAAATTACCAGAATAATCACAACTAATTTCGTTGCTTGAAACAAAGCATACAGGCAGCGGCAATATACTAGATTATTACTTGCGTTGCAAGTAATAATTTAATGTGCCCTGTAAACGACGACGGCGACGGCGACGAGAACGTAAAAGTCAACTTTTTTCTGCCTTTATATTTTTTTTTCGGTCGGTTTAAGAAATACCACGGCATTGATTTTGTTTGTTAGATTTTGGAGGACTGAATTTTCTCTCGGATGACGAGCCACGCGGAAGACACTCGCTTCGTTATCAGTTCGTATGCACGCAATTTCGTAATGGAAATTGTAAACCGAGAACTCTGTACGTACTGCTGCACGAGTTGACTTGTTCCTGCCGCGATTATCTCAGGAACGTATTAATCCTGAATGTGGCGCTATGCCTGCGTTGTATTCCGTGTTTCTCTCTTTTCCTCCTCTGACAGTAGTTCAGGGCCAGGTAACAGAGGCAGTCTGAACAGAAGGAAGTGTACTGAGGGTGGGGTGATGTTTGTACTGTCATTATCTCTGAGTCTGTCTTCATTTCCCTCACCACTCGTTCCATTCTGCTTACGTCACATCCTTACGTTCCCAACACTCGGTTCACACCTGCTCTGCTTTCGCTGTAGTCTCGCTACAAGTCATGCAGTTTCTGTCTTGTGAGCTCTTTGTCTGTAGTTGAATGCTGACTGTGTTGACTAAATTCTAGGAGGGCAATACGGTTAGGCGTTACTGCAGTGTGAAGTCAGCGTTTTTCTCTCATATCAAATCAAAGCTGAAGGTTTGACTTACACCTGTGTGTTATGCCATGGACTAATTTGTGTAATAAACAGTTTCCGAGAAAGCTGGTTTTCCGAGATTGAGTGTTCTTACGGTTGTGTTGCTGTAAAGTCGACTGGGATGTTACGTGGTGTCGACTGCTAAGCAGGTACCGACGTTTCTTAGGTACCACGGTTCTTGGAAACGTCGGCAAGTACGTACCAGTCGACATCGATTAAAATTTCAGACGACTTGAGTACGCAAACTGAGTTTTATATGCAGGTATTAGTTACAAAGTGAAGATGAAGAACACCTCGTGAAGAGGCCATGTCTATCCGCGTCTCTGTCTGTCCTAGTATCACTGCTTAAATAAGAACTTCTAAATCGATACGCAACATTGTCGAGAAAGCTTGATTTTTGGCCATATGTTTCAACAATGCTTTATTAAGGTCAAAAATGGGTAAACGGGTAAATGTCGTATATGGCATTATGGAGTACGCCTCTTGCAATAATGGGCCATGTTGTAAGGTGCATAGCTTTGTATGGTGCTGAAGTTTGGACACTGTGGAAAATAGACCAGAAATACCGTTGAAGTTTTGAAACGGAGACGGATGGAGATCAATTGGACGGATCGTGTGAAAAATGAAGTATTATTACACAGAGTCAAGGAAAAAAGGATCATCATGCAATAAAACGAAGGAAGGCCAACTGGGTTGGTCATATCTTGCGTAGGAACCGCCATCAAAAACACGTTACTAAAGGAAAGGTAGAACGGACAGGAAAACGAGGAGGAAGACTTAACTAGCTACTGGATGATCATAAGGAAAGGCTAATAGACTGGAACTTGAAGGGGCAAGCACTAGGTTGCGCTCTGTGGAGAACTGGCTTTGGAATGGCTATGGACCTGTCGCAAGACAGAGTGCGCAATGAATGAATTGAAAGTTAGGGACGTATTTTACAGTGGATCCCCTAATATCGCTTTCAATTTAAATCACTGTTATCATTTTGGAAATGGAACATGCGGGTAAAACGTGCGGGCACTGCCCTGCCTGCTGTGCATGTGCGATTTGAGGTTTTAACGTGTTAGCAAATTTGTCTGTTTGCATGGCGTCATATCACAGGAGGGCGATCTTCGTATCTGTTTACTGCGTGCATAGAACTAAAACTTATGAACCTTGATGTGTTGGTTAATTTAACGAGCTGTCTGTATTACGTATGTCATATAGTGTACAATAGGAGAACTGTGAATGATGAATTTGGAACTATGTCGCAGGGTACGGTTGTGACCATTTCAAGGTACTCTTCCAGAATATTTCAAGAAGGATTAAAAGGAAGAAAAACGCCAGGATGGGCCGACTGTGGATCAAGAATTGACTCGCGGCGTCCAAATAAGAAAGACTAGATACAATTGTCAAGCCGTCGCGTTAGGTAAACTTGTGATTATATGAACTGGTGCTGATGTAGGGCAGTATACAGGGAGGCTTGCTGGCTACGCGGAACCGTACAAACCGTCGATGGATCCTCCACTGTTCCACGGAACATGATCATGATATGGGGTGGGTGTTTTGAGGGTAGTTTGCCATAGTAAAAGCAGCATTCAACAAGAAGAAGGCTCTTTTCACCAGCAAATTGGACGTAAATTTAAGGACGAAACTAGTGAAGTGCTGCATTTGGAGCATAGCGTCGTATGGTGCTGGAACGTGGACATTGCGGAAAGTAGATCAGAAGTACCTAGAAAATTTTGAGTATCCTACAGCCAGTACAAAGAAGGAAGTCTGGATTGGTCATATATTGCATACGAACAGCCTTCTAAAACACGTTTTTGAAGGAAGGTAGAGGGAAGGATGGAAGTGACGGGAAGGCGAGGAAGAAGACGTAAGTAGCTACTGGACGACCTTAAGGAAAAGAGAGGATATTGGAATTTGAAAAAGGAAGCATGAGATCGCAGTCTGGAGAACTCGCTTTGGAAGAGGCTACGGACAGACAGACTAAGACAGACTGCAGAACGAATGAATTTGTTCGTGTGCAATATGGGGGGCAGCGTGGTATACACTTTGATGTATTACTTTACCCGTGAAAGTGTTAGGATGTTAAAATAAGAAGTATAGACGTCCGTGTGCTGTGATAAGGAGGAAAAGAGGCTTGACTTAGGTTGTCAGTTTCATACGCATCTAAATTGTTAAGTTTATGCGGATAATAAATGTGCCAGTAACCACGAGAGGGTTACGGAAAAGTTGAAAGCTAGAATGGAGTCATATTACTTTTTTGATAATGACCCATCGTCAGAAAATTTGTTTTTGTAGCTCGGCAGACAATTGTCAGTATTGCCGCAGTAAGAGAATTTGTTTTATTGAGCGCGCTGTCTTGTTCGTTATGTTAGTGTTCTGTTTACTGTTGGGCGCTATTTATTGTTGTTATCATCAGACTAGTAAAAAGAACTTATCTTAATGCTCTTGCTTTATGAGAAATACGGGTCTTTGTGTTGTAGATAATAAGCTCTAAATAATCGCTGAACCACATACAACAGCGTGGCTATCACAGTAGGCATATTTACCAGCGTGTTGTACCAGACGAATACACGAAGTGGGGGTTTGAATCCCTTTCAGGAGAGAAGTCTGTGTTTGCATATTTTCTTGTGTGTGTGTGCAAACCTTTGTGATGAACCATTTTACAATTCAAGGATTTTATCGAATCTGCTGCACACGGAAACGTTACAACACGTTCGTGAAACCGTAGGACGCTGTTTACTGACAAGGAAACGGAGGAAAGACAAAAGAAGTGAAAGAAACGAAGGAGTAAATCTCCTCCACCACCACCACCACCACCACCACCACCACCACCACCACCACCACCACCACCACCGCCGCCGCCGCCGCCGCCGCCGCCGCCGCCGCCGCCGCCGCCGCCATGGCGTAAACTACTCATCTGTTCTGATCTAGATGATCAAAACTTGAAACTTATTTAACGGTTGTTCATCTTCTGCGTTTCACTTTCTTGCGGTAGAGCGGCCGCGGAAGTGAGTTTTCTGGAGTTAAGAGAGTAGCGGTTAAGGAATGAAGAAAAACGAGGATAAAGAGAAGGAAACAAATTACTTAAGAAGAAAATGAAGATAAGTTAGAAAACGTAGGCGTAGAACAACAATTCTGGCGCGTTGGCTGTTAATTTCTTTAGACTTATAGTTTATGAATGCTGTATTTTGATGAGTTTACATAAATATAGCAGGCAGTGTGGCTCAGCTGTGGCAAACTTAGTCCAGCGGTCTAATTGTAGTGTGTATTGTACTGGGTTTTTATGATATTGTATCGAGTACGAAATTAAAGAAGATCTACGCGTTTTTGTGTAATCACTGTATGTGTTACGTGTCTCAGTGTCTTACGAAACTTTCGAACAGCCATTCTTCCGCACTTGGGTACGTTAAAATGGTTCCTGTGCCAAACTACCAAATCACGAGTGTGTTCAGGAGTTTGAGGAGGTAAAGCTCCACGCTTGCTAAGGGATAGGTGAAATGTGAGAAGTGGCTTTGTTTCCAGGGAAAGAGCTCCCGGTACCATTGGTTAGGAGGTTTGGTGTATACTCTGTGGGAAGAGGGATACATCCCTTCATATCGTCTTTGGGGTTACGGCATTGCGTAGTGTGACAGGTAGTTAGGAATGTTTTGAAAGAGCGCACTGCTGAGGAAGGAGGCGACATGTTCCCGTCGAAATGTTGGTGACAACCGGCCAGGCTATACGGTGTTATAATCCGGAGGATGACACTGTGAATCTTTATCATCGTGAAAACCCCAGATTTCATATGGATAACACTGTAATCATACATAATTAGAAACACAGGTAATCCAGCCAGAACTCAATTGCCGTATTAAGGTCGATTCACATTATACGGCACGACACGACACGACACGACACGACACGACAAAATATTCTGTTATGGTTTTCACATGCTAGAATTAACATTAGTCCGTCAGCGACAGCAAACGACAAAGACAGTGTCGCTGGGACTGAGAGAAGATAATATTTTGCCCGTCTGTTAACTGACGGTAGATGGGAATGCACGCTGGGTTTTGTCGTGTCGTGTTGTTGTCTTGTCGTTCCGTATAATATGAATCGACCCGTAAAGTCGATTCAAATTATACGGCACGACACGACACGACATATTCTTGTATTTTTTGGTATGCTCGAATTCACACTAGCAGGTCACCGACAGGTAAGGACAAAGACGGACAAAGACTGTCGCTTGAATTGGAAGAAGAGAATATTCTGCCTTTCCGTTAACTGCCGGTAGATGTGAATGCACCAATGCACCCTGGTTTTGTCGTGTCGTGTCGTGCCGTGCCGTATGATGTGAATGGACTTTTACACGTACAGGTTTGAGGTCAGTTCCCCGAACGTCTTGCGAAAAGATATGGCGTAGCGTATATGTCAGCGTACATTTTGTCTTACGGTTCCAAAACAAAAACAGCTGTCAGTTTTACTGCGTTGCTTTCGTTACGGGTACCATTTTATTTTTGGCCAAAGGGGATGAAATGGACACATATATAGGAGGTGTGTCTGTTTATCAATTCGTCTGCCCGCGTCTTTCATTTATAAGCTACCGAACGGGATTCGGTTAAAATTCGTATGTTGGGTCAATGCTAAACTTGTCTTACATATTGAGTTTGGTTTCTCATCGGTTCGGTATAACTGCTTTGTAATGTAATTTTATGTTTTTTTGCAGTGTATTCTGTCGTGTTATTATATTGGCAGTGTAAAGAATCTATGTCATTGAGAATCACGAACGGTTTTGAAGGTATGCGTAGCCCTATTGGTACTCCAGTTCAAGTACACGGTATAAGAACGTTGCCACATTTTCGTCTCGAAGATGACATTTCTGTTATGCAGATCGCAATGCTACGAAACTCTCCAAATCCGTTCTCTTGTGAAAGAGTAGGGGTAATGAGATACTTCCTTCTCCTTTTTATGACATGTTGTACTCTTAGTTATATTTTGTTTCTCGTTAATTTCTTGTTTATCTCTTATCATGTACAGCAAGCATAAACAAGCATAATTATTCAGCCAGTTCAGATGTTACTTTCCCTGCACACTGTAATTGCATTGTGAAGATTCAAGTCGTCTGGCACGTTGGTAAACACTGCTTAACATCCCAGAGGACTTGAATCTGATTCAACGTCGTCGTAAGAAACTCAAGTCTTGAATAATGTAACTGTGCCTAAACATCACAAGACAGGCAGTGTACATACAAGTATACCGTAACACTGAGGCGTGTTCGCGTAACCATTGTTGCCGTGGAAAAGCAATAAGTATTACATATTCTGAGTTTGTGTCTGTATTCTTGCCGTACTTATCTGGCATGCAAAGCGCGTTCATTGAATTATATTGTAATCTCTGACCTGTCCGGCTGTACCGTATTTTGCCACATTATCTCATAAACGCCACGATTTTCGGAAAAACGTTATGGAACAAAGTGTGTGTTTTTATACTCTCTACAACTTTTATCTGAAACTTTTCTCATTCTAACAAGAATTGAGCGACATATAGTCATAAATGTACATAGGTCTTCATGTAAGTACACGTTATTCTTGTCGGATTTTAATGAAGCTCGAATTTTCTCGACAGATTTTCTAAAAATACACAGTTATTAAATGTTTCGAAACTCCGTACAGTGGGAGCCGAGTTTTTTTTTCATGCGGACGGACGGACGAACGGACGGACGGACGGACAGACTGACGGACATGAAGCTAATAGTCGCTTTTCGCAATTTTGCGAACGCGCTTAGATGTAGACGAGGCTGCCGTAACTGGTAATATGTAACTTGTACGTAGACTTGTTTTCCAAATATGGCATTTCCAGTTGTGTAACTAACTGACCTTGATGTTTGTTTATTGCACCGCATAGAATCATAAATTATTTGTCACTGCGTTTCGTTAAATGTAGGCTACATCACACAGAAACTGTGGTAAATAAAACTTGTAACGCTTGACTAAATGTGTTTTTGGATCATGTACGATGTGAGCCATTTTGCGGAAAGTTGATGGAGTTTAATTTGAACTGAGTGAGAAGTTAGATTTTGTGGGGACCGGAGGACTAAAATTTAATGTCGCTGTCGCAGTATAAAATGTAATCGAATTTCGTTGAATAGTAGCGGAGATGAAGTACTGAGGACACAGAATCCGCATTATACATTTATTTTACACTGTTGGTAATGCCAGAATATGAGAGGCAATCCATTAAATAAACCTAAATTGTCGCATATTATTTATTTACCGGAAGTTTTCCGTGCTTGTGCATGTGATCCGAATTCAGATGGTCTGTAGGCTGAATTCCCTAGCCGGCGGTAAGGAGCAACACCAACCACAGACAGCCGTTCTTCGCCAGTCGCGGTTTTGCTGCTTGATTCCTTGCTTCCAGCTGTCGTGTTTGGGTGTATGTCTCCCCTGTTTTTGTGTACGCACGTAAATAGCCGGTTGCTTCGACATCAAGAAATCCCACTTGTCCTGGGGGCAGGCTGTAATGGCATGCTAAAACCAGTTCTCTGTCTTAGAGATTAATTTTCATTTTCTTGTTTTTTTTTTGGCACGATTTTATATTTTATCTCTTGTGTTCTACAACTAGGGGTATATTTTTGCGCCGCATCTTTTGTGTTTAGTGAAGGAACAGGCAGCGTGGGCTTTGAGTGGTAAGAGCGCTGCGATTCCCATAAGGCCTTGCTTTTGCCAACCATGGTGCGTCTCAGGAAGTTGGCACACAGGTCAAGGGATTACCTCATTTGATTCGTGAATCCACATCTTATTTATTTTTTTGTTTATTCTTTCCGTCCTCCCTCCTGCTGATAAACCGTATTTCTGTAGATGTCCGAAAGCTGCAGGTGCTTCTGTCCAAGTGTCTTGGCGTTGCAGCTGACCCACCATACGCTAGTAAGAGGCAAATTCACCAGGATTCGGATATTCCGTTTCTCGCCGACCACATCACAGCATGATTGTGAGAGTTCTGACGCAAGACTGAGGGGATTCGGGGAACCGCTTCGTTCGGCAAATTTGGCAAGCTATTGGGCCGAAGCAGGTTCTGTCTGAAGCCGCCCGTGGCCACAACCATAACCATTGCTCAACAAGTCAGTTGAAGATAGTCATAACAAGACGGGCTATGTACGTGTAACGGTTAGCGTGTAACAGTGCAGGACCATCCTGACTGAGGGTTCCCCTTATGTTCCTTAGTTTTTAAGGCAAATGACCAGGGTATGCCTTACTTCTGCCCTTCACGAAGGTCTTCAGCCAAAGTGATATCCCCTCAATCGCAGAGGACTTCAGCCAGTGTGATCATATTATTTCACAATTCGAGACTTCCGTTCAACCAGAGTTTATCTTCCAAAAGGACTAATTACGAGGTGAAAACCTCCTCTCGTCTGTAGCAACAGACATTTGAAATTTATATATATATATAACTGTATGCTCACCATTGCGTATGCGTAGCGTACACGCGGGTCAAGGCCTTCAGCCAAGGCGACTAATCCAGTTAACATAAGCACATCACCTGTTGTAGTTTATAGCACACTGTTTTCACATTGTTTCTTAAGCAGGGGTGAACTTAACAAGGGATTTCGCTGAAGTTAGCTTTTGGTATAGTATGGCCCGTCAGGCAAGTTCATCGCTGTCGGCTTCAGCTCGTTGCTGGAGCGTGGCAAGAGGCGCGGGAGCGGAACAGATCTGGATGCTTGGCCACGAACTTGGCCAGTTGGACTGGCTGTATACTGGAGCTGACTTATTGCGATGTAGGGTTCTAGCAGGGCGTGCCAAAACCAATGCTCCCTCTAAGCTGCGCGGGTTCGCGGCCGCGCAGTAAATGAACTGCTTCCGCGCACACTGAATTGTTGCCGCACAGCTGGCATTTTTCAGTTTTCGTTGTAAGTATCCTTGTTATGCGTGTTACAGTAAACTTTTAAAGTGCCGCGCAGTCATCAGGCCGTGTAAATTTTTCTGCTCAGAGCAGTAGCAGGTCCGCGCGGCTGTAAAAAAATTAGGGGAAACGTTGGCCAAAACTAATGTTCGCAATATAACTTGAAGATTTCACAAAGGGTAGTCAGTTATAGGCTACTCACACCAAATAACATGCTTATCTTTTATTTGCTTAGAACGTATTATAATAGTCATGTACTTTTCGCAGGTGTGTTATTGAAAAGACGCTGAATTTTGATGTCTTTCATTAAATTGGGGTTGTTGTCTTTCTACCTCACAAGCTCGTTATGTCTGTAGCACATTCATGTGTTCGTGACCTGAAGTTGAAGGTGCTGCCAAGTTAAATACTACTTCTACTGTATAATTTTATCTGTTATTTTGTACGGTTGTAAAACTGGTCTCTTACCCTAAGGAACCGGCGTAGGTCGAACGTGAAGATTCAAGATTTGTGCCACGACCGGTTAACAGCGACGTTACGGGGGAGCGTAGTACCTCCTTCTTCAGGATTAATCAGTCCATTCTTGGACTGCTTGACACAGAAGACGGAACCACGACGCTTATCCTACATGCCAGTAGCTGTTTCCCAGTCCACACGGTGTATAATTCTAAGAAACGTGAATAATCAACACCGCGGCGAGAACTTGACATCTCGCTTAGATTGAAGGTGTTTGAGAATGTTTGGACCGAAGAGTAGTGACGGAATTCGAAAATTTTAACAACCGTAACGGTACGTAGAAGTAGTTCTTAAAGCGTCCGGTCCAGTTCGAGTACTTCTTAGAGGAGAAGGTACGAGGGGCTTCGTAATTAGTAGTCTTTTCTAATTTTTACAAGAGTTCTGCACTGAAGAAGAATGCGACTTAGTGGAACGTGCAGCAGTAAGTGAAGAGGGAGAAATGTAAGTGAAATGTTGGTAGGAAGGTCTGAATGAAATAGGCTGTTTGGGGGACTATGCGTAGATGGAAAGATAATACTAAAATGGATCTCAGAGAAATGGTGTGTGAGGTTGTGAGTGGTCCTGAAATGGTTCATTGTGCGGATCTGTGCGCGTGTCTTGCGTACACTTTAATAAACTTCTGGGCTGCATAAAAGCGGGGAATTTCTTTAGCAACTGAAGGTATATATCAGCTTCAGAAGAAGTGTTTGTGGCGTGGAGTTGGGCCTGTGTGATTGATTTGACCTTTGTTATAAGATTTCAATGTGTGTGTATATATATATATATATATATATATATAGGTGCTACAGAACAATTTCTTTGTACGGTTTTCATTATAACGTCTGTCGGTGGGAAGGCTGTTCCAGTTATTTGAGTTTTTTAATATTTCCCTTTAACTCGCTATCGATCCCCCGTAAATGCCGTATGTTGCCTAGCCTGCTGACGTCACGCAGCAACTAATGTCCGCTCCAAACGAAGATGATACCGGATGACCCGAGGTCTTCATGTGGTGCAAAGGCGTGTGTATATATGTACAGCAGCAAAACCCGTCTAAAACGAAAATTTCTTATGTCGGAAAATTCCACTGGTTCTGAGAATAATCGCGTCGAATAAAAGTGTAGTCTGATGATTAATGCAGAAAGGCAAACGACAACAAAATTGCGTGTCGACTAACTTACTGTTGTAAGTTCATGTACCTTTGTTTCTTGAATTTGCTTGGAAAAGAACTTTGTTTCTTGAATTTGCTTGGAAAAGAACTTTGTTTCTTGAATTTGCTTGGAAAAGAACTTTGTTTCCACAAATGAGAAAGGACTAAGCCGGACTTCTGCAAAATGTGTGGACATTACTTTAATAGACAAGTGGAAAACTAAAGAAAGGAAGGAAGAAAGGTGAAAGTATTGGGGTATATACAACTGCCAACGCGTGTTACCGAGGTTACAGCGTATTGGAAGATAATCCAGCATCAGACACTGCATGTGTAGTGTGCAAGAATAAAACACACACGTATATATTCCTAGCGTAATTTTATGATTCTACTAATTTCGACGATGTACGCTGCGATGAAATTTAAAAAAATGCATACCGGTTAGAGAGCGTAGGCTCTTTAAACCAACAAACAGTTGGAAGAAAACAATACAAGAATAAGAAATGTGTAAAATTTTTACTTTTTACAGTTTTTCAATGTGGCAGTGAATCGTAGGCAAAAAATGCAGAAGCCGTTCAGAATCACTGCTGCTGAGATGAAATTCGTAAAACGGGCCGCAATGTGTGTGTAGGCCCTTAACGCGCGCACACAAACCCACATACACGGCAACATTATAGAGGAATGAAAGGTATTTTGGATGACCTAATGACCGTATGTGAATTAACCAACCCAATGGATTCGTCATGTTGACAGATACACAAAGACGCGCGACTCAAGTGAAATACGAAATGTAGACAGGCTGGAAAAGAATGAACGAACCGAGGCAGGAACGGACCGTGAATCTTTTTGCAACTGCACGACACATTCATGATGGTTGTGATGTTTCTAGCATTTTGATATAGCCGTGGATGAGTATGCAGCTTGTCGCCATACGTATTTCACAGGAATTGCTTCGTAATTTATTGTTGGTTGTCATTGATGCCGTCTTGATGAACTTTGCGTGTTTAGGCTTAGTTTGTCGCCGAACTCTGGAAATGCAGTCGGTTTCCCTGTTGTTCTGGCTTCCAGGATCCTTTCATCCGTGTTGTTAGTATTGAAGCTATTTGTCTTCAGTCTGTATGTTTTGGTATTACTGCACGTATGTTAGTAATAATAACATAATCCTTATTCCTGTTGGGAACATAGGCCATATACAGTTTTTTTTGTTCTTGTAGATTTGTTGAAGATAATTGAAAGACTCGAGTGACAAGGGGTTATCAGCCCTTTACAGCCATACCTTGGTGGTAGGATTGCTACCTTGGCAGGCCCCAGACTGCCTGCTATAAGCTAGGTCATGCCTACCCGGCATGCCGCCCCCCCCCCCCCCCCCCCCCCCCCGCCGCAGTAGATGGCTAGGGTTATCCCGCGCGTACTCTGTCACCAGAGCCTCGTTTGTAGCGACAGGATCCGCCACGACAAGGTGAGGTTGGTATTTCAGACGGAGAGGCTGTGTTAGCCCTCAAGGAGCGTCGCGTCGCATCACGTGCTGCACGTATATTACACTAACCATATTTTGGCATTCCTCATTTCCTAACAGAATCCGTATAAGTGTAGGTGAGGGGACAGTATTAAAATGGATCATGAAGAGATAGGATGTGATAATGTGGACAAGAGTTGTTTGATTCAGGACAGTGTTCGTTGCCGGGTTTTTGTGAACACGACACTTAACTACGCGACTGTGGAGTTGCATAAGAAGAACCCTGCTACATGCACTCGTTACTTAGGCGTAATTAAAGGACTATGTTACCAACAGTTGCGTACTTTATAATTTACTTCGCTGTAGAAAACGTCAAGAGCCAACGCTGCATAACGTTTAAGTGTTTTTTTTGTTCCTGACGTGTCTCACTGTCGGCGTGTTGCTTTTGGAAACGACTGAGCACAGAAGTATCAGCGTTACGAACACGGTCTAGTTTTTGTCTCTAATATTAATGTATGGCTGAATCAGGAAACCAATACGTGCAGCTCGGAACCCTGAAAGCAGGGCTGTGGAGTCGGAGTCGGAGTCGGAGTCATGGAATCGGAGTCGGAAGGAATTTTAGGTGGAGTGTGAGTCGCTAAAAATGTACCGACTCCGACCTCAATCTAAAATCTTAATTAGATAACTCCAACTCCAGAGCCCTGATAGCTACAATAACCATTAGACTCATACTTAAATATAGGTTATAACTCTAAATAGTAGCCTGATGATTTACGTGGTGGTGATTAAATGTCTTGTAGGTTTACTGTCATTAACCCTTTAAAGACGAAGCGTATCTGTTTTATATAAGGACTCAGTGCGTACCGCGCTGTAAACACTCTCCACTTCGGTTATAAAAACCAATCTCTTAATGTTTTATAAGGCAAAAGTTGCTGTTTGTTCTGAGATCCGTACAAAACACATAAACGCAATGTGGGCACCACGTAGAATTTTTTAATGTTAAACTTGGTCGTATGTAAAGTTACCGCTAGGCTTTAAAAGGTTAATACATATTGAGCTTTTTTGATGGAGTCGAAGTCGGAAGTTTTGTGTACCGACTCCACAGCCGTGCCTGAAAGTACAGTATTTAGATAATGGAACGGAAAGCATTGCGGATCTCTTTGCCAGCAAGATTGATAGTTGTTGAGGAATTGTCTTCCCATTGTGACTGTATGGTGTAAACGCAGCCCTCGTTTAGTTCCACAACCCTGTGACGTCAGTCGGTTACAGCACTTGGTTCCGCCAGACGGACGGAGATAAATAGCCGCGTTGGTGTATATCGCATGTGCTTGGCCTTGATCGTCAAATTTTTCGCGTCCTCCACTTACGCCAGGATTTGGTTCTTGTGTTTTCGTAGTCCTGATAACTGGTGCGCTTTGGTCGGGGTCCACACCTCGCTTGAAAAGGAGCCAACTCAGACCTCAAACGAATCAATTAAAGTGCTGTAGAGAAGTCATCAGGTGATGTTAAATGTAGCGTAGGCTTAGTCGTAGTTCCTTAGCAAACGTAACCTCTTTAACATTAAGTTCGTTGTGGTCTCAGGATTATTGGACTACGCCTTTCTGTACAAAACAGCTGCGTTTCGTACAGAGTTATAGCTACTAGGGTACTCCGTTGAAAGGTGAATTTAAGGTTTAGTAACCTGTGTCATGCATGACTTCCCGTGTGGTGTCATACCGAGTGTATGCACATAGCCACAGGAGGCCTGCACTGCGGTGAACGTTGTGTGACAGACCAAGTCACCTAAATTGTCGTTGAAGCGCTTTATAGAGGGTTGGGGAGAGGAACATGTGTTGGCTGTGCGTATAATTAGTCCGTTAGAAGATCTGTCGTAATGTTATCCTTCCTTGCCCGCCCCCCCCCCCCCTGGCTCGTCAAGGGGAATGTTTACCGAGACGTTTTCGAACCAACATTATGTATGTATGCTGTTTTTTGGTCTGTCCCATTCTCTGTGTGTGCTCAGTCCATCGCAACTCTCAAAATTTCGCTACCCTGACGATACGTTGTGATCTGTGTAAACAAAGAATGTGTTAAATAAGTGGCATTCCTCATGTCTGGGGCTAAAAACGCTTGATTGTAAAGTGTTCTGTTACGAAACGATTAGAAGAGAATCATAATTGATTGTACGTGTTGGTTTATGTGACTTAACTGTGGACACACTGTACACATCATTAGCTATATGTGGATAGCGACGTTTATGGGAGCAGCGAAAAATGTCGCTATTTTCCATTTTTTAGAGGAAGGTTATCGGGCTGTCCTTTGATCACAGTGGGGTCACAGTAACTATGAACAAAACTAATTCGTATTGGTCTGTGTGGCCTTGTAAATTTCTTACTTTCTTTGTTTTTCCAGTGAATATGAAACCTATGAGCGGAAGATCTATTTGATAATTACGTTCCGGTTGTAACAATGTTGTTTCGGTACCACGAACGCCAGTTATCGTATCTAAATGCGGAGGGCCGGTTCGATGCCAGGGCAGTTGTTGGGCTGCTGGTGGACAGAGTGTCAGGTTTTACTCCGACCACTTCGGTTGTCTACTGTTAGCGCCATTCCAACCATACGGCATACCAGTGGTTCCCAAAGTGTGCTCCGCGGATCCCAAGGGATCCGCGACCTGTTCCCGGGGGATACGTGGATACATTTCTGTAATGGCTACTTTGAAGTTTACTTATTTTTTAATTAAAGGAGTAGTGCTTTCTTAAAAATACTAGCGGAACGTCTTTAATTGGCCATGTATTTATTTCGTAGGACCGGTAGACATCTAATCAAGAAACCCCCTGTATCCATGAAGCGACCGACAGCCAGTTTAATTAAGGTCAAATGATGCAATGCATTTTTACGTATGCTACTGGTATGTATTCATAGCTATCTAAAATCAGTTCTGAGATATAAATATCTAATTTTGGATACCTATCATCCGGACACTCTATATTTACGTGAGCAAGGATGTGAGGACCTGTGGGGTATCTTTCGAAGCCAGAAGGGATCAGCGAGCAAAAGTGTTCGGGAAACACTGTTCCATACTTTTGTATCATTCACTATATAATCCTAGCAGTTGACAGGGTCCTTAATTAACACACACACACACACACACACACACACACACACACACACACCTGACCACTAATCCGACGGCGATATTCTGTTGAAGCAAGCTGGAGGGTTTTTAAGTTGCAGTTTGAAGACTCGTGCTTGAATGACAGCGAATGTGTCCCGAATTAAGTCTTCTCGTAATTTGTTCATGCAGGCAGTGTTTATTAGTTACTGTTGTTTTCAAATATTTTGTTTCTGCTGCATTTTTGAATGGTTGTTTAGCTATCATTACGTTGTGATATTGCCCGCATTCTTTTCACTAGACCGACTTCCTTACCAGCGGCTAATATTCGAAACGCACTGCTGAAGTTAATAATTTACGTAGTAATTGAAAGCAGTGGGGGCAAAAAACAAATTAAGGGAAATCAGTGTAATACGTCGTGATTCATCGGGTTTGAGCTAACTCATTACGTGTAGCCAGCTTTCTTTCCTGAAGGAGAAAAAAAGCCGGCGTATGAGATCACCATGCTGTTTGTGTACGTGTGTGTGTCTGTGTGTCCGCAGTTTAAACTTGAAACGTAAGACCTGTTTTCGCAAAAATTGGTATAAGCGTCAGGCCATCGCAGACGACGCAATTATCTGCTTTTTAATGTCGCACAACCATTGATAACAACATGGCGGAGTCGCAAACTTGTAAGTTTAGAGCGTCACTAAATTTTTTATGGTCCCTAAATGATGTGTAACAACAATAGAACTTGGAAAAATGTGTAGCTTTTGTGGATGATTTTTTATCGTACAATGTAAACAATATACAGGGTCCTACGGAATTTTTTTCAGCTTTCACTTTGGTGGCAATTACTAATGAACAATTGGAGGTAGCTACATATATGGGATTTCTTTCAGACATGAAGCTTAACTATAGATACACATTATACGGGTTACATTTTTGCTACTCGACAGCTGGAAACATGGAGCATTCCGAAGCTTTGAGCTTAAATCCGAGTGATTCAGCACAGCATAGTATCTGTGCTTGAGTGATAAGATCTTGACAGACATAATAAAAAAGCAGTGACAGTCGGCCTAAGGGATATGTGGGTACAGACGTTAATTGAATCGTTAATTGAATCATGAGTTCTTGTCGGAATTCCCTCTTTTAATAAACCAAACATCACTCTCACAATGACAGTAAAATGGGCCTACTGAAACTGTATCTCGTTGTACGTGCTTTGTGACTCAACTGCTTTTATTGTTGTCTGTTCTGTGGTAACACACACATTTCTTGAAGAGCGGTGCGTAAAACTATGCGGCTAGAAGTAAGTAGGAGGTGCAGTATGTATGGACGAAATGTAACACATAAGCGACGACTACTGTAATTTTCTGAAAAGATTTCTTTGTATGTCAGGATTTTTAGCCGACTTTTCCTTGTACAACAAGGAAAGACGATATAATGACAGGCGCGTGTGTCCATTTGCTTCCCGTAATAACTTTCGCACCGAGTGTTGTTACAGAACCCAGCGTGAAGGGTACTGCAAGCCCAGTTCTCCAGCTCCTTTTCAGAAAATCCATACGACATGTTGAAATGGTGGCAATGGTTGAGCGTTCAAGTATGCGTTTGGGATTTATGGTTGACAAAGTGGTGCTGTGGCAGGATTTTATTTCGGTATTTCCGTTTAATAATCATTCCGTCCATGCATGACACATCTGTCATCATTTCTAAGGTGGTTGTCAGACTCGTGTTCAGGAAGCATCCGGTTCGAACCCCCCAGCATTTCCAGTTGAATTCATACATTAACCAATTTATGCACTTAATTAAATACATTCAGAAGTATGAACTACAATAAAACTCCTGTGTGTTTCGGCAGTGAGGTGCCCTCATCAGTGAGTTATTCTGACAAAAGAGGATAAGGCCAGCACGCTTAACTGACTGTTGTGTCGCCTTGATTAAAGTGATTAAAGTATTAAAATTATAAAGTGTACAAAATTAATAATAAAATTGTAATGTTGTAAATTCAAAATTTGTTTAAAGTGGGATGTTGCAGGTAGAAGTTTTATACTTCTGAATGTATATTATTAAGTGCGTAAGTTGGTTAATGTATTAATTAGAAGAATATGCGCGGTATGAATAATGTAAAAATTTCCAGATGAATGTCGAGATGGTGCATCAAATTGGTCACTACATCCATGTCCATTTGAATTAGGTGTTCATAATAGTGGTCTGATCTCACTGTAACATCTTCGACGTCGTTAGATAACCAATAGGTTTAAGAGAGCAAATTAAAGACTGTATCAGACAAGCATTTTATGTGTTCTGCGGTTACATAATGACTCTGTTCCTTAACGGCATTGCTTATGTCAGGGGTGTAGAAATTCTCCAATAGTCTAGGAGCCAATTCAGCATTCTAGGCGCCAGAAGGGTTGACATGAAGCAAATTCCAAACTGAGGACCCAGGAATATTAGGCGCCACCGTCCAGAATTTAGCCGCCCCGACGACCTGGCGCCTGGAGTTTGTGCATCCCTGGGTTATGTAGCCACCAGTTGTGAAGTGATACTGTGAATGATGAATTATAAAGGACGTGAAAGGAAGCGGTGGTGATGTATTGAGAATTGAGCATAAAGCGCGTTGAAATGGAAATTGCTGCAGTTGTCAACGTCACACTGCGCTGCATTTTGGACTTGAGAAGTTCTGGGAAGACGGCTGCATTAATATTCAGACCAGGATGCCTTGTTGTTGTTGTTGTTGTTGTTGTTGTTGTTGTCGTCGTCGTCGTGACATATTTGTAAAAAGGATGCAGTTGCCTAAAGTTTGGTTTGAGACACAGTTTGGTGTGTTGAGATCTGCGGTACAGAACTACCACCCAGCGCTGCGTAATACCCCAGAAGAGCGCAGATGTCATCTGCATCGCAGCGGAAGTCTTAAATCACGCATAGTTTGTTGTGTTACTTTCCCTGAATTGTGAACTAGTGAATAATTTAAAGAAAGACGCTGAAAATGCGGGTTTCTAAAGCGAGTCTATCAATGCTTTACGCAACATATACCGTAAGTTTTATCGATATCTTAACTGTGGATTTATACTCGATGTGGGCATTCTTTTTTTCTTTCTCCGTATCTTTGCAACGTAACCTGGCTGTGACTCGTAAACCAAGCGTTTGTGTATTGGGATTTGCCGGGAGAAACTGAGATGAATCACGAAACGTTCGGCTTTACATGGAGAGTATACGCGCTGGCTACGGACTGGACGACCGGGGCTTGCTTCCCGGCAGGCACAGGGATTTTCTCCACTCCACCGTGTCTGGGTCCGACCAAGACTCGTGTCCATTGGGTGTATCTACCCGTGACGCTTTCTCTGGAGATAAAGCGGCAGGGGCGTGAAGCTGATCACCCAGTCCCGCTAATGTGGAGTTAAGAAAGCATAGAGTTAACGCTTCGAGTTTTCCGTATGTTTTCATGGCGTGGTGCTGAAATAAGCAGAGGGACGCCGTCTTTATTTTTCTACTTTGGTTTTGTGTACTCATTGTGCATATAATAATCCGTGGTGGTGATATCCGTGCGCCTGTTGGGTTCTGTCTGCGATCTTGCAGTTATACACACGAACATAACCGGCATTATAGTTCAAAAGCAATATGTATCCAGCTGTGTCGTTGCCTGGCAACAGTCTAATTCAGAAGGCAAGCACGTTGCGGCGCCACTGCAGTAGATAATAGGAAAACGGGTCAACGACGTGTGGTGTGTGCTTGGGGGCGGGGGGGGGGCTACCCATATATGTAATCAGTTTCATAATTGCAGTTCGTTTTAAGAGAAACCTAGGCGCAGTGGTCTTTCCCGTAATTAAAATGAATCTCGCGTTATTGTGGTTGGCCTTGGGTCATGTATCACGTCATCACATCTCGAAATGTTTGCTTGGAGACACAAAATATCATTGATAATAAATACTCCGGATTTGGCACCAAGATGCATGCTCTTACGGCGTCCTCTTTAATAACGATCACCCAATTTAAAATGCACTTCAGGGATATGTGTATAGATGAGTGATCGTGCTCGTAACGTTGTGCAGTCACGTATGAAACCTCTCCCGGATGACACCCAGCGTCCCTCATCTGTGTTCCCGCGTTCCCGCCCACTCGCGTGATTGTTCCTCGGGTTATTTACGGGAATGAGACAAGCAGGCCCGACCCACGTTACGGTGCGGCTCGGCACGGCACGGTGGCATGACCTTGGACTGCTGCCGCAACTACTGCTGCCGCCTGTTGGCCATGAAGAGTCAAGTTCAAGGTCAGCAACAATTGAAGCGAGAGTAACAGAGGCATACAGACAGAATGAGAAAACAGGGAAAAGTGGCTGGGATTGTAACACAAACCTTGCGGCGGTTTGGCCGTCAAGCATTGGCGTTTTATTTCCACTCACTGCTTCCCAGGAATTTCACTCCAGAACTTGGCAGACGCACAAATTGCAGTGTATGTAATTAACGAGCCAATCAGTTTCGTGTTTTACTTGCTTATTATAGCAACTGACCAAGTTGCTCGTGTGAGTCATTTTTATTGTTATTACATGGCTGTTGCGCAGTGTTGGGAACGCGCTGCGATGGTGAAATCGCTTCGGCTTTGGATTATTATTATTATTATTATTATTATTATTATTATTGACAAAGGAATTGTTCAAAATTCAATGTGAAGTCCCGCATAAAATGCCATCCCCTCCCCTACTCTGTCCCATCCCATCTTCCTTTCCCATCCTTTTCTTTGCCCTAGACGCGAGCGTGTGTGCAGGGCGATACCGCCTGACTATGAACGCTGTATAACATACGGAAAGCAACAACATCTGTTACTGGATACCATGCACAGAATTAACCCTTTAAAGACGAAGCCCATCTGTTTTATATAAGGACTCAGTGCGTACCGCGCTGTAAACACTCTCCACTTCGGTTATAAAAAACAATTTCTTAATGTTCTTTAAGGCAAAAATTTCTGTTTGTTCTGAGATCCACACAGAACACATAAATGCAATGTGAGTGCCATGTAGAATTTTTGAATGTTAAACCTGGTGATACGTAAAGTTACCGCTAGGCTTTAAAATGTTCATCACAAACTGTATACGTGTGTGTTAGTTGTGGTTGTGTTAGCAGTAGTAGTAGTAGCAGCAAAAGCACTTATGGGGCAACACAGTTTCATACAGGGGTTTGGTGTGAAGTCTGAAGGAAAGAAACCTGTTTGAAGACCAGCGTGTAGATGGGGGGGTAATACTGAAATGTATCTTATCCTACCGGGGTGGGTATTTAAATTTTAGCGCATGGATCGTGAAAATGGTATTATTCGAATAGAAAAAGACAAAATGATGAAAGAAATGACGTTTTGTAGAAAATAAAAGAGATTATGCAGCATGTTTTAAGAATGCAGTAAATTTCATTGTTGCCTGAAGACATGAAAGGAATTTCTGGCGGTGTTTTCGTACGCAGGTCTTTAAAAGGTTAAGGGAATGGACTGGATTAATGTGGCTCAGGATACGGACAAGTGGTGGTTTTCTAACTACACAGTAGTGAGAACTTTCAGGTTACATAAAATGTGGGAAGTTTCTTGACTGGCTGAGGAGCTATCAGAACGTAACAAGGGCCGCGCGCCATGGACTTAGTACTGTACATGGCAGTTGGCCATTATTGCACACGACGATTTCAGGAACAGTGGGTTGTTCGGTGTTCGTCGTGCTTTGTGGCATACTCGTATTTTTCTCTCCGATTTCATGCTCGCCGTTATTTCCTATCGTCGCCAATGTGCCCGGGGGGGGGGGGGGGAAGCAAACGCTCCACACTTTACATGGCAATTGTCTTTTTGGTCACTCACTGCCAGATTTTTGGCACTCTTCAACCCCCAAGCATGATACGGGAGATTGGTGTACCAGAAAATTAAATCACCTTGTGTTTAATTTTTTGTGTATCCTGTACAGCGCGCAAGCGTCATGCTTGAGATTGTTTTCTCTGGGGCACACTGTACCTAATTAATTCGGTAGTGGTAGCGTGGGGGTCCGCCATATTTAAGATTAGATTTTGTGGCTGCAATAAGTGTAGTCATCGGAATAAAAAAGTCCCTTCATGAGGAGCAACGTTTGTGTTTACCCGTCTCCGTCGTCATTATTGGCTTCGACGATGCAGGGCGTGACGGACGTGCGGACGAACGTAGCGGATTACACCTATGTATATACACATCTTCAGCTGTAGTGTTGTCGCAACTTGGCGGACGTGTCTTGCGTTGTTATCTTTTCAGCGTACCCGGATTACCCCCTTTGGCCTGTTTCTGATTTTAATTAACTGATGCATTGAATCCTTCAGACCGGGGTGGCCCAGCGTCTTCAGCAACGTGGATCATGTGGGGATAATTTTATCTTGTAAAGACCGAGTAAGGTTAATGATGGTGGACCGGAGATTCTTACATTCTAATTAAAGCTAGGACGATTGGGCGCCAGTACCCTTTATGGATGTGAGAGGGCTGTAACAAACCCGCTTGCTTATACGCTGAGGAATTATATTTAATTTTGTTTATTTTTTGTAGAGTAAGGAATGGTGGGTCGATCTCAGTAGCCGCGCGATCTAAGGCGTGGGTTTTCGGCCGGTTGGTTGCTGGGATTCCGGGTTCGAATCCCGCTGGGGGCATGGATGTGTGTCTCTTGCGAGTGTTGTGTGTCATGTAGAGGTCTCTGTGTCGGGGTGATCACTCTTGTCCTGCCGAATGTGCTGTGTCTGGAAACCTCGACAGTGGGGAGGCCTTGTTCCACTACAGGCTCTGGAGCCATGAAAAAAGAAAGGAATGGCGGTGGGGAATATATGCATTTTATTTCCTCCAGATGTTCACGAACAGTGTGGAAGAAATCTGATATTGGTTATATGAGTGTCTGTGTTATGGAACCGATTTGTTTGTGTGACTGTACGCGGGTTACAAAAAATCTTCACGCCTTTCGCATGTGACCATATTGACCGGGGCCGTGTTTTTTGGAGCATACTGCGTGAGATTTCCGGCTGGAGGATACACCAGTCGTAATTTCCATTGATAGTGATCCATCAGGCCTTCTTGTTAATGATACCATTCGTTGTGACGGAAGTATGGAGACTGGTGAAGCAGCGCCAACATCCCAGGAAATCTTGGTAGAATTTTTCTCGTGGAGGCTCTCCACATAATGAACACCGTCGAACTAGCTTATAACGCCATGAAAGGGACTGAATATTTTGTGTCGTTATAAATGACTGTCCTAGTAACCGAGTAGTATAATGTTGTGGTTAATAATGAGGAATTAATTAGTACCACAAAATATCAAATGCTATATATGAGATGTCGCTGAAACCGATGTCATTATAACCGGATTCGACTGTAACTCGTCGCTTCATAACGTCGCCAGTTCTGCTTCCATCGCAATACTGGGGTTTGGTACGGAGTAAATTGTTTTTCACCCTAAAGGCACACGCATTTTTGACGTCATAATGCAACGTCCGACACGGGAATCGAAGTCACTACCGACACTGCGAATTCAGAAGAGCCATTATAGTTGAGCTACAAGACAGAATTAATCACCATAGCTGTAAGGGGAGGAATGGTTTGAAGGGTAGATATTGGCCGTTAGTTTCGTTCCCAAAGCAGTGCCGCAATTCATCGGGTGTGGGAAGATAGGCAGTTATCAAGGCCTCGCGGTATGAGGGAACGTTGCGGAATGGAGTTATGTTTCCTCTCTTACTTAAAGTCGGCACTGTGCGGAGGTGAATGGCTAGCTTCACGCCTTTGCCGCTTTAACCCTGGTGAACGAGCCCCCGGTACCAATTGGAAAGGGGGCTGCGCAAGCCCCAGATCCGGTCTTAATGCTTTGCAGAAGACACGCTTCTGTCGTCCAGCCTTTAACCTAGTCAATACGCGGGCAGAACTATTCCGGTTCCAGTCAGATCTCGTTTCAGTATGAAACAACGACACTTCGTCCTTATATTGCATTCTTAAGAAGCGATGTGCCAGGTACGGGGCTTACCTGCTGGTTGTCAGGTGCGCTAAAACCCTGCGAGTTTCCTGTTCTATTGAATTGCCTTTGTCATTTCCTGTTCAAGATGTTGCTGTCCCACGTGAAATATCTCTTCCATATTTACACGAATACAGTGCTTCCCGGAATACATTGCACGCCCAAGTTTTGAAAGCGGCAACCGAAGAAGTGTGCACCGTGCGCATACAAATGCAAGTGCCTGTGTGTGAGCGAGTAGGTTCGAATGGCGGTGACTGTACTCTGGGCTGTGACGACATGTACTGTGTGTGGTCGGGAGGTACGAACGTTTCGGAGGAATGTTTTGCTCCCGTCTTCAGGGTGCACCTTGTTCGTGGTCTTAATATATGGGTTCGGTTCACCCACGACCTAGAGCCAACGTGCTGACGTCACAGCAAGGAAGTGACAACCTGTAAAATGCGGTCCTGCTTGTTTCGCAACGTCTTTACAGCACGAATGAAAAGCGTGGTGTCGGATAACCATAGTGACGTCGTCGTAAATTTGTGAGATCCAGCCAGTTAAAAAGTCATAGATAGGCCTGTGTGCACATACAGACACGAAAGCTCGTAAAAAGTAATTGATTGCAGCATTTTGAAGAGAATATTTGAGTGTATGCACAGTAGAATGCGGGCAGGGATGAACAAACGCGTCGCACCGCGGCTCGTCGAGTCGTACTATTCGTGGACATTCAGTGTTGCCATTTACAGTAGGTTACAGCAATTCACTGCCACGTATTCCTGAAGAGTCAACAAAGAGGAAGGCGCAAATGGCAGGCGGACAAACACTGAAGTTTGATTTTGTACGATAACAGTGGCCATCCGGCCATGGACAAATCCGTACTCAATGTATGTACATCTTTGGGATACGTCTGTATCCGTGATACTATGGCGTCTGACAGGCATGTCGTCCGTCCGTCAGATGGTGGATGAAAGAATATGGAGCATTATTGGAATGGTAATCTGCATGTGAAAACCTAAGCGTTTGGAGAAGAGCTGTTACAGTTCCACTTTTGCACCATAAATTTAATGTACACTACCCTGCGTTTGAATTCGGGCCTCCGCAGTGAGAAGTCGGCGAATCAAGCACGAAGTAACACTGGAGTGTTCAAGTATGTGCTATCACAAAGCCGCTGTCTGTGTGGATACGCAGACAGCGGCTTTGTCGTAAGCCGATCCGCCGTTGAATGAGAGTGGCGAGTATTTGCGACGTTGTATGAAATGCGTATAAACCACTTACACGAAGAAAGGAAACAGAAAAGGGAGGAGGACGGAAGAGGGATAAAGCATGGAAGTAAGGAGAGAAGGAGAACAAATGAAGTAGGGAATGAAGGGGACAGAGAAAGAAAGGAAGAAAGGGGACAAGGACAGAGAGGGATAGAAAAGAAAAAGGAAAGGAAGAAAAAGAAGGAAGGCAAGAAAGGGCTTTAATAAAAAAAAGTCGAGTTGATAGAACGTGCCGTCCGCCTGTATGTTTCGTGGGTGGATGGATGTATAGTAAACTGACTTCCGAAGCCGGCTGTAAAATTTCTCGGGCGGACTTAGTTTTGATTCACATTGCTTCGTTAAAATGTTTTGTTTACGTAAAAATAGAAATTGGTTTTGTATTCTCGTTAAATGTTCATTAAATCGAAAGGTGTGTTAAATAATTACAGGTTTTATACCACGTGCGCCAAATTTATTTATTTTTTTGTCTGATCTGTCCTTGACGAAGTAGTGCTGGCCGACGCCTTGAATGTGCATTCCCTTACAAGTAAATGTGATACATATGTATAATATATAAACATAATGCTTATATTTACATATGATAATCAGTTACTAGTACGTCTGTTTGTCGCTCGACCTTTCGAAGTATTTATGCTTCTTTTGGCTTATTAGCATAAAGCTATTTGAATTTTGGCGGGAAGTTATTGCGGCGTCACATTGTACTTACTTCACTGTAATTCCGTTTTTTGCATTGTTGGCCTTGGGGGACATTTTGAAATCCCGATTTCGTTGATTATGCACGGTATGAACTTAGGAAATTGTGGAAACATGTGGGCTGCGTGTTGTACTAAAATGCTGAACTTGATAGACTGGCTGTATGCCCTTGTCGTTGCTGTGTTGCTATGTGGAGGTACGGTACGAGCTTTTTCCTGCCCGACATGGACACTGAGGTGTCTACTCAGCGTACTTCCATAGTTGTCTGTTGCTACCATCTTCTGCTCCGGTTCGTTACTACCTACATACATAAGCTGAGTATAGCGAGCTTTAATTTCATGTATAGGGTGGTTTACTCGTCTATTGGACTATATGGATGCCTATAGTTGTAGCGAATGCGAGTATGTTCTCGTATTTGGACAAATGTTTATGTTCCAAGAAAACCTAATTCAGCAGCAGCCGCAGCAGTAGATTATGTTAAGATTACATCAGTTTAGGTGTAATTTAATTTGTGCTGGCTTTTCTGTTACAATAGGTGTGTAAACCTACTGTAAAATAAAACACGATCCGGTACCACTTTGCTGCCGGCCAAATGGGCTTGTGTTTGTGTTCCACGTACAGGGTTGAACTACACTAAGGCACTAACTCTTTGGTGCGCATTCTTTCTTAAAAGTTTGTGTCACCCAAGAAATGCCCCCTGCCCTTTTCCTTACAGAACCCGCAGCATCGCTACGTTGTTCGCAGAACTGGTAACGGGTTCACACCTACGTACCATATTTATTTGAAGCCCGCTTTAATAGTATAATTCTGTTACCAAGTTGTTCTGTGAGAAAAACGTTTCCGCGTGATGGTTACATGCCCCCCCCCCCCCCCCCCATTTCGTGCTTCTTACTTCTTAGGTCCGAATATTCTCCCCGTTTCTGTATTCGCAGACGTACTATGTGTTTGTTCGTACAGAGCGAGAGACAAAGTTTTACATTCTTACCGAAACGTAATTAAAGGTAAGTGTGTGCCAGTACTTTGTTGAGCTCACGAAATTAGACATATGCAGGACAGGAGATGTGGCAGTTGATGGTGATGGTTGCCTCACGCTTCTCCCGCTTTACCTACCGAGAAACAATCATTATCTCCCCTCTTCCTGTCCCGGTTGCGACTGGTTTGGATCCAGAACTTGTTTGGACGTGATGCCGCCTCCGGTAACCATATCCTTGGTCGTTCAGGTTTTTGCCAGTCACACCACCGAGCCATATCAGTACTTGCATTTCATACAGCAGGTGCATTGAAACAGGTTTCTCAACTGTGCTGGGTTGAGAAGATAAAGAGTTATCACAGACGGTACTGAGACTTCCCAGGCCATGGGCCTAATGCTGGTAGATGATAATTTACTGTCATCCCAGTGAGTGTGACAGCACGTACGGTAATTAACGCACAGCGCACGCAGTACGATTTCATTGTGGTAGAACGCAGTAAGTAAGAAGCTATGAAAATTGTTTAGTGTTTACACATGGTGGGATTAAAGAATAGGGCGAGAATTGTCAGAAATACTTATCCTTTCTGTTTTGTCCCACGTGCCGCTTATCTGACGTGGATGACGCCCTGTTCTTGCAGTCACAGTAGTCTCCGATTAGTGCCTGTGTAGAATTAAAAGCGTGGTTGTCCTTAAGACACAAAAATAATTGCGTTAGTATTCGTAAATAACTTTTTCCATGGCAGCAGTTAAAAAGGGTGTCATTACGTAATAAGACGTTTGCAAAAGTCGGTGAATTAATTTAAGTCCGGAATATGTAGACTGTATGTTGGTATCGCTGGTGGTAGTTTGACTCGCTGCGGAATAAACACTGCAAGAAAGTGCAGATAGGCTACACATTTTGTAATGGTGTCATAAAGTGTCATTTCCGCGTGACATCTGTCTGTCCTGATATGTAAGGAGGTTGTGCATTGTTAAGCATGTGGTAGCACGGTTCTTCACCAGCGCTTTGTGTGTCGCACACTTAGTACATCTATATTGCTTTTTTTTTTTTACAGAAATCGGTGAGATGTTTGTAGATATTATGTAAGTCGTAAAATGTGTAATTTATGGATACCTGCAACATTTATTCAGTTCCTCGGAGGTTAATGCTCGTGCTTAGCGAGAAAGGCCCAATACCGAGAAACGTGTGTAGACGCTTATGGAAAGCAATATGGAAATGAATGAACCTTGCACTAATACTGTTCGTGTGTTAGAAACGTCAGTACAGTTCGGCGTAGTGACAGTGTAATATGAAAACGGGCGTAGAATCAATTACTGAACCGTCTCTTGTATCAAATGTACCTCTGGTAATGGACAGTGTCCAACACACTGGTATTGTTACACAACATAAGCCTTACAGACAATTCGTAGCTCGAAGAAATATTGTCAGAAGGCCGGGGCATGCATCGTCGGTGTAAAGGAATTGCTGTCGTCTTTCGCTGTAGATGTTGTGTCTTTCAAAGTCTAGCAGCGCTTATCAGAATGTGAAACCCCTGTACAGGCCAAGGTGGCATATGGAGGATACAGGTATGAGGTCTCCAGCATTGATATTTCCTTATCCTTAGCTGCAGATGTTCTGAGCACCAAGTTCTCGAACACACCCATCTGTGTTTTCCTGTAGGAAGAGTGAGACCGATTTTCAGAACCGTATAAAATAACTACCGAAATTTTAATTTGGCATTTGGCATGTAATATTTACGGTTTTATATGGGAGATGGGAAGGCAAAGGATTCTTAATTGAATGCTAAGAAGGACACTTTATTTATTTATTTATTTAATTAATTTATTTATGTGCTTTAAAACGTGCCAGTGTCTCCTCTGCGGGCACCTTACTTGCCTCCCTGGGGCTGGCCTCTAGCTACTACTTTGAAGCACCGACAGTTAACAGCCTGAATCGACATGACCAGCAACACTTTGTTTGTAGACACGTTTAGCTGTACTTTCTGTAACAACGACAGATCCACGTTTCTTACCCATACAGAGCAAAGTGGTAAATTTTATGTGATCACCTATGATTGCTGAATTGTGGACACTCCTTGCAACTCTTTTCACCCCTCACTGAATCGAGGGCCTTGCCCTGCGTGTTGGTACGCCTGCGTGTTGCCATGTCGTCAACCAGCTCCATGCAAGCGTTTGATGTGATGCCTGCTCTGTAGGCGTTACGGTTTACAAATGAACTGCGCATGAACAGGTCTGACCGAACAGAGATCAGTAATACGGAGTACTTCTACATGGGTAACGAATGTTGGCAGCACTGGTGTGATAGAATAAGTCTTCAGTAACGCAGGTGCCAGACGTGGCTCATATTTTGGGCGTTGTCCATTGTCTTTGGCTAAAAAGTCGACAGCCCAAAACCAGAAACGTTCTGGATTTTTTTTGGCCTGACACACTGGAGAATGGCCATCACATAATACAGCTTTGTCAGAATCCGTTAAAGCTGATACGCAGATATTGTTTTGCATATGCATGTCAGTGTGTTTATTATTTGGCAGATTTTAACAGATGCATATAGGGTGTTCCCTGTATCGCGTCCCTTACCACTGCGGCTGTATCGCATAGAAAGCCTGCATTCGTTGGGACAACCCGTGACCGGTACCGTGCTCAGGGGCACTTTGAAAGAGACATTCTGTATTTGTTAGGATACGTCACGTCCGAATAAGCTATTTTTTTATACACCATCATCCTTTCCTTTCTTGCCTCTCGTCCTTCATTTTCTCATCCCTTCCTCCCTGTTCAGCGTTTCCACAGATTTCTGCCGCGTGGTACGGATCTGATTTGTGTGAGTTTCCTTTATCAGTTTACGGTGCTGCACAAGAAGGAGGCAGGCAACTTACTATCTGGCAGAAGAATCTCAGTGTTTACCGCCACTAATACCACTGGACACTGCCGTGAAGCAGCGCCATTCACCATTCATTCTTATATTTCTGAAACCCGTTTTAGTGACATTCTATTATTTCGGTTTCCGAAGTGACCGCTTTCCATCAGGGTGTGAGACGAAAATTCTGTGCGGTCTGTATTTCTTGTCCGCCCTGTCGCACCCACATTTCGATTATCTCCTACGGCTCTTCAAGCTGGGGAAAGGAGGCGGTTGTTTTACGTTACGTTTCTGAGAGCACTGACGCTAATGTTCGTACTGTATATTGTTCGCCGCGAAATACGTGTTGCCTAATTCCGCGAGAACTAATGAATTAATTTTGTTTTTTGTTCTGTACCTTGCGGTGGCGACCAGTGCGATTCTAGTGTGAACTATGAGCCAAAATCACAACTGGCACAACCACTCTAAGAACAGTAGTGGAGGCAGCCGATTCCTTTTTAAGAATGATTAGTATCATTAGTGCTTCAGACGAAAGACACATGTCGTATTTTCATGACTTCGCCGTACACGCGTAGCTAACGTACCTTACTGAGCCGAAGAAACGTCAAGCGAACGTCCATCGTAACTCAGTTTGTAGTATTTTAACAATACTGAGTAATCACTATCAATTACGATGCTCTTCATTGTGAAATGTTCGAAATTTTTTATTTCTTATTTCGAGGATCCGAAACTAGTTCGTAAAAAGAGAAAGGTGGAAGGCATAAGGAAAGAAAGTGATGAGCGAAAGGCGCTAACTAAATAGGAAGAATATGAAAACATTAAAACCAACTGTTTTATCCGTCGAACATAACTATTTTTAGTGGGATATGCCCAGCTACATGTTTGGGCTGTCAACAAGCGATCATCAGGCCGTGTATAAGAAAGTCGAAAGATACCGCTGCAGTCGATAGTCACTGATGTTTGAAATTTCTGTCTTGTAACAGATACTCCTGATACCAACTATAAAAGTATGAAGGCGTAAGAATATAAAAAACTACAAGCGCAAGACCTTTATGTACGCTATGTATGTAAAAATGATGGCTTGGGGTCGTAGGTGTACATCGAAAAAAGAAATTGTCGTAACTTGCCGAATAAAGTAAAAAGAAATAGGAAGGATAAAAGAAATCAAGGAATCTACGTTTAGGTGGAGACGTAGGCCTAATGGAGAGTAGAAGGAAAAACTGCCAGTATCAGACAGCTAGCGTACAGCTGGATACCGATGTTTTGGTACTGCCTGAACACTTACGGCCTGACCATATGTTCGCCTTTATCTTCCCTGACGATGCCAAGGTTATGTGTAATGGCTACGTATCTACTTCCCGAGTTTTTCAGTAGTCCAGGCAGTATCTCGCTGGAAATCAAGTGTTGGCTGTCACACAACGCACGGACTTCGGGTTATCGTTCAGATTCATACTCCAGGAATGTCTACAGTTCGGTACTGTACTGGTGTAATGATCTGTATATGAACATAATTCGTTATTACATAAGTTAAGGAATGTGTTCCCGCCACTTTACGTAATAACTCACTGACTTGCTGACCGAATCATTAATAAATATATAAGTAAGTCACTAATTCATGACTAACCTACCAACCAGCCAAGCAAGCAAGCAAGCAAGCAACCAACCGACCAACCGACTATATGATTTATAAACTAACCAATTAACTGACTGTGACTCTCTGTCCGTGATACGGAGTATTCCTTCGGCGTTTGATCCATATGATACCCTTGTTGGGAATGGAACCCCTGTTCGTCGGTTGCCCAGGCCATAGTCGTGTCATTATTGATCATACAGAGTTGTAGTAATGCGCGCGGCATTGAACTGACACAGGATTGCTCTGTGGTTTTTTCCGTTAGCCATGTTAAACCTTCGCAGTCAAATACCAGAAAGTTATTTGCTTTACATTTACGTATGTGGAAGGCGGGGGGGGGGGGGGGTGTCACGTTCAGAGTTTGCCTTGAATACAGACAGTTCACAGTACTTATTGCAACCCAGACTGTCGATGTGACTGTATGTAAGAAGCCGTGTCCTAGTCGCCGAAGGAAGTAATGAAACGTAGCAGTAGTAATTGGGCTTGGGATGCGTGTAAGCTTTTAGCTTTCGAAATGTTTGACCGATTTTTACGAACCTTGATATGAACATTAGCCTATGCCTTTGAAGGCCACTCCAGTGCCGGACTTTTCAAGCGCGTTCGCGAAATTGCGAAAGTGACTGTTAGGTTCATGTCTGTCTGTCCTGTGTTCGCATGGAGCAACTCGGCTCCCACTGGACAGATTTTCATGAAATTTGATATTTGAGGATTTCTTGAAAATCTGTCGGGAAAATCCAAGTTTCTTTAAAATCTTACAAGAATAACGGGTACTTGACACGAAGACCTGCGTACATTTACGACAATATCTCGCTGAATTCTTCGTAGAATGATAAATGTTTCAGACAAAAGTTGTAGACAGAATCAAAATCACAACACACGTTTTATGCTCAAGAACAAACTTTTTTGCCGAAAATCGTGCCGTGTATGAGATAAAGTGGAAAAAATGTGGTAGAGCCAGACATGCCACAGATGACTGATACGACTCATGTGCCCTGCATGTCGGATAACTAAGGCAAGAATACAGACACATACTCAAAATATTTAATATTTATTGCTTTTCCACAACAATTGTTACACCAACGCCCGTCAGTGCTGCGTTATAATACATTTCCAGTCTTGTAATTTCTTGTAACTGGTCATAACAACATGGCGGACGAACTTATGGGGCGGTAACCACACCAGCGCCACTGGCGTTAGGATACTGAAATGATATATAGCACTAGAGTTTGGGAAGATATGTGGTGTGTCTTATTTAAGGTAATATTTTTGTAGAATCAGAAAGCAGAACACAGCGGCTATGCAGTTACTGTGCCGTTTGATGGTGATAAATAATTAACCGTTGGAGCTGGGCAAGTGAAACTTCTTAAGCATATAGGTCATTAATGTGTCTGACTGTTGTGAATCAAACACTGCTTGCAGACAGAAATTACAAATATGGCCACTATGTGAAACTTCGAGTCTGTATTTCGCAATCTTGAAATGACGCTTTAGTGTGGCTCCAATGCACATACACAAATATGCAGTTACTATTTGTAAGCCTTTATCCGCGCATTCACTTTTGACCTACGCTTTTAGGCTTGACTAAGCTGTTTGCAGCTTCAACTGCAATAGTCATGTGCAAACCATGCCACTATTACTAATACTGGAAGTTCATGTAATATAAAATAATGCGATGTAATGTATAAAACTGTGTAAATAATACGTGCTGATGAAGTGCGGGCAAACAGTAAAACAAATTATTTGCACACGCCTAACTGTGTCCTGAGTACCAGTCTTACTGTTACTGATACTGTACATTCAGTACATTGTCTGACATCTTCATGTATCCCTCTTTGGTTTTCGTGAATTAGATGCTGTTCCGCTGACAGTACGCAGACCTGGTAGCTTCCCATTGGTTGCATCGTTTTCTTCTTACCTGGTCTACCTTGACGTGTTTCAGTGATGTTATACACATTTCACCGATGTGTTGTGTGCATTATTCACTTCTTGGCCAGTCCAGGTTAATGCATTTCATTGTCCATTACACGTTATGTTAGTGTTTGGTGTTCATTCTGTGTATAATTTGTTACGTTTTCCGCAGTCCATTCTGGGGTTTATTGATGTCCATATACTTGATGGAATTTTTTTGACGTCCATGTGTATGTACGAAGAAATGACACGTTGAAGTGGACTAGCGTTCCAGTTGTGCGCTGATTTTGGATTTTCACTGCTGTAGTACTGTGTTAATTTTTACCTATTGTCCGGCTAATGTGAACGGTGTCGATTAGGTAAATTTAAGTAGGGGTGACAGTGAACAGTGAGCTGGAAAGGACGTGGAAGGAAGCGGTCACGGTCTATTATAAGGCGCAGTCACGGAGTGTACCTGGCGACACTACCGACTGCTGCGACAGACCTCGGGGAAGTCGGCGTTGCCACCGAGATTCGAACCAGATACTTCTCGAGTGCAAATCAGTCATTACTAAGGCTTTGTGAGATCTTATCAGAACTCTTTGCTATGGGCTGGACGACCAATGAATCGTGGTTCGATTTCTGACAGGAACACAGGGTTTTCCTCGTTTCCAAAGTTTTCAGGCCCACTCTAGGTCTTATATTTCCTTGTAGAGGTTGAGCATCCTCTATCCGAAATGCTTGGGCCCGGAAGTGTCTCGGATTTTGGAATACTCGCATATTATAATGAGATAGCTTGGGGATGGGAATCAGGACTAAATGCGAAATCCAGTTACGTTTCATATACAGCTTGTGAATGTATAGGTTTTATTTAGGGTATAAAAACAAACTGAGTATTGAATTTATTTACAAGTATCTGCATCTGTACGGCATTGTGTTCATGTCGGCGAGCAAAAAGTTCCGGGTTTTGTAGGTTTTCGGATTTCGGAATTTCGGATAAGGGATATTCAACCTGTCTTTAATGGGTACCGACCGGGGGCTGTTTCCACGGAATTAAAGCGTCCGGGGTGTGATGACCCGTCACCTCCTTCTGATGCTGACATTAAGAATATGTGGAGCTGTGTATCTACACAGCCATGTGGTTCATGGCATGCACAGGGATAACTTCACATTATTCCGGGTTTAAAATTTATAACAAGAGACTTGACAACGCATGAAGTCTGTTTAACTTTGTGTTTCACAGCGCAATTAATGGACCGCTGGCTGGCAATGCTGCACGGTGATACATCATAAACATACGTACACGTTCTGTATGAGATATTGTTTACATGGAAAGAATCACAAACATGGCGACGGTGTGAATTTTTGAATAACTTAGCCTAAAAATTTAAATTCATGCACACGTAACACCCTGTAGTCTGAAAACAAACTTGTTACTGGTGTTGTTTGTTTTACGACGCTGTCACTGTGTCGAACTGTAGCATCGATGGTGTGATGACTGGTGAATAAGAGGTTGGAAAGGATTTGGAAGGAACCTGTCGTGGCCTAATGGAGGTACTAACCCGGAATTTGCGTCGAGAAACTAAGAACCGCGTAAGGCCTCGGAATAACTAGTGTCTTGGCCCAGATTTGAACCGGCACGTTCCGAGTACAAATGCAGAGCGTTACCAGTACGCAAACCTGCTTGTTAAACTTATGCACATCTTGCGTATTAAATTGTGTTGTATTCCGGCTGTGGTGTTTGTGAAAGTACGTCATTGCTGAAGCAGATATCCGTAATATATTTACACAAACAATAATATACCTATTTTGATTAAGAACCTAGGAATGAGTAATTTTCACGACACATGTTCTTATGATATAAACGCTTAAACCGAGGTAGGACTGAGACACAACTAACGAGAGCAGTGTCAGGTGTACTCAAAACGGACCGCTTGGAGTTAGTTCCTTCTTTTCCGCAGCACGAAGTACTGCTGTTTATTGCGAGGCGCTTGCGTGCGGTCATGGCCAAGCGGTTGTATTGTTTGTTTAATATTTACACAGCATCTCAATGCTACTGCCAAGGTTTGTTGTGTGATAGCTGTCTGCTGTACATCGTAAGATCACTTTGTGATATCCCGCACAGGTGAAACTCTAGTCCTGTAGATTCCTGTGTTCTGGCATGCTAGGCGTGTACACTGGAAAGTGCTTACTGACGCTTGAAGGATCATGGTGCATCTGCAGCGTTAAAGAAGGCAGTAGATCCTTGGAAACGTTAGTGACTCGTTACCAGTCGACATGGCGTAACATCCCAAAAGACTGATCTGCAGCGACACCTCTGTTAAAACCTCAAATCTCGCATTGAATAGAGTGCCGTTTCTTTGAGGTGGCTGTTGTTAACTGAATGCGCAGTGCATCTGGTCGAGTTCACTAAGTACCAGATACAAATTCGGAGTAAATGGACGTGAGGCTTAGTTAATGCAAGAGCTGTGAGTGAATTAAACCCCTCTGCTTACTTTTCACCTTATCCTTATCAGTACCGAGTTCAGACACAATTCTCAGCTGTAATGGCGAACCCCACATTCCAGTCATACTTCATATTTCACGCAGTTCAGCGTCCGCGACTGAAAATGGTGTTCATACAATACTGCGCACACGTATGTGTGTGAGGGTTGTTTTTTGGATGATTGCTGTAGTCTCCAGAAAGTTGCGGTCTAAGTGTGGTCGTCTGCCTGGTAAGGGTAAAATTGGAAATTTATATTTTGGATTTCGTCGCTTGTACAACGGCACTCGCGCAGATGAGTCGATAGTCATGATGGCCGGACAAAGGGAACTTGATGCTAAGGAAGATACGGCGATGGTAATTGTGGTGGCCAGACTGAGGGGGCTTGATGCTAAGGAAGATACGGCGATGGTAATTGTGGTGGCCAGACTGAGGGGGCTTGATGCTAACGAAGATACGGCGATGGTAATTGTGGTGGCCAGACTGAGGGGGCTTGATGCTGACGAAGATAAAACGACAGTCATGATGGCCGGACAGAGGGGCCTTGATGCTGACGTGGCAAAGGAGTCAAAGTGGGTGCTTGTTACTTACGTGATTGGATCCGTTTAGTCTCTAAATCAGAGCCGTTTGTTTGGAGTCAGTGCTTACTCCTAGGTGGTAGGCTGAGGGAGGATTTTCCTCGTTTAGCGAGGAAGATGTGGGTTAGGACGTTAGGTAGTCCAAATGGTTTTATTTGTGGTGTTTATTTGTGAATACTAAACCACATACGTCCCGTCATTTTTTTTACCGTCTCCGTCTCTCCGACGATTAATCAGCACGAAAATCGGAGTGGCACGTTTGTGTTTTTAATTTCTATCATCGTGTTCTGTCACTGGGCGATCGTTCATGCGCTGTAGGCCTGATCAGAAGCAAGTCTATTTGTAGAGGCCCGCGTATGCCCTGGGGGGGGGGAGCGCCGCGCAGAGAGTGCCTTCAGCTGCCACTGTTGGTCCTGAATGTTGTATCTTTACGTAACGACATATCCGTCGGGAAGGGGGAAAGAGATTGACACAGCTTGACAGATTCTGCATGCTCACGTGTGTATATAGTGATGCTGTAAGTGTAATTTTTTTTCAGTCGAACTTTGCGGTGTGGTGGTTGTCACGCCTGCGTCATGGCTGCAGTAGTTTTTATTTGTCTGAAATTTTTTAGCTCTTGTGGGTTGGATTAGTATCTGAAGATGGATCGTGGCCGTTGCTTTCCCATTCCTAATAATTTGTAGGCCAACTACTCATTTCATCGTGTATGACAGGCATTTGAAACGGGTTGGTGCGTGTGGGCCGCGATGACTTCGGGTCCCAAAATTTTAAAAATGAGTATAAATGTATAACGCTGTAAAGTATCTCGATTTCATAACACCATTAATAATAATAATAATAATAATAATAATAGCTGTGTTTGCTGTACTTTATATGTTCTACGAAATCGACTTTTGTCAGGTCCAAGTCTGAGTCTTAAAAAATCCAATTAGACATGCTCTTAGGTACTATTCTAATATCTCACCTTTGGTGAGGTGCTTTTTTTTCAGAAACCTGGCGGCGTTTTGCTACTATAACGCACATGATGAAATACAACTCAAGACAAGTATCAAACTCCTAAATGTTTCGGCACCGGGGTGCCTCCTCAGGAAGTTATTTTTAGAAAAAAGGAATATAAGCCCAACACGTTAATCTAGATATTGCATTGCTGTTATTAGAATGATTAAAATATTAAAATTCTAAAATACATGAAGTTGATAAGCATAAAATCACAGTGTTATGATGTTATGTGGGCGAGATCTCTTCGGATCACATAAAATCGAGGCAAATGTTTGTGTACATACTGCATACAGAATATAAACAACTACGAACTTATACCTGGAACGGCTGACTATTACACAGTTCTAATATCACAACACTGTAATTGTATGCTCATCAACTGTACGTGTTTTATAATTTTAATGTTTTAGTCATTCCAATACCGGCAGTGCAATACCTGGATTAACGTGCTGAGCTTATATTCCTTTGTTCTAGAAAATTTCCCTGTTGATGGCACCTCGGTGTCGAAACATGTAGGACTTTAATACGTGACATGAATTGTATTTTATTAAGCGCATTTGTTGGTTGATGTGCCAACTGGCGGATGTAATTCGCCTTTAACTTAAGAAAGTTAGGTTTAAAATTTTGCATTGTTGCCATTGATTTCTTGGTGACTAATGTGCGTCTGCGAGTTTTCAGGCTTTCGAAGCGGTGCAGTTTAGATGGCCGATCGTCTGATACGCTGCGTTCCGCCACTGGCTGTTCGTTGCCCAACGTTGCGAGACCGTGTAGTGGCCTCGTCTTCAAGGGTCAGCTGTCTGATGAATTATTTGGCATGTTAGACACGTTTATAGTTCGTATAATGCTTTACGACAGCGTATAAGTCACAACGGTTGTGGAGCGTGGTGTGAAATGTGACATTGTACTTTTACTTTAATGTAGACATAGTTTTGTAACATTGTTGGGCTCAGAAGCCAGTTCGGTCGATTAAAGGGTGAGCGAAAAAACAGACGAAAGGAAGGCGGGAAAAGAGGAGGAATGAAGCAACGTGATAAAGAAAAAAGAAAATCACTTTTCAGAGTAAAATGAGTATTAAGTTTTCGGTGTAGGTGAGTATCCCTCTTGAGGTGAGTTTAACAGTTACGCAACAACGTGAATCTGCACTAAGTATGTGTACTAAAACGGCGTTTATAATGCACAAACAGGTGATGTTTAAGTGCTTCGGTATTTTATGGTCATTATTGTGAGGCAGGTGTAGAGTACTGTGTTGGTCTGTGAGTACATATGACGCCGGTGATAATTTCCGGATACGCCTTTTCTGTATATGCCTGCAAATGTGTGTGTGGGGGGGGGGGTTTATGATAAATATTGGTCGAAAGCTGAGCGCATATTAAAATTTGAAAATATTTCGTAGACTATTTGTAAATCTTGATAAAGTTTGTGCCTTCTGTATTCATGATTTTTTATTAAGACGCAGTTAGGTTCCTTTTAAGAAACCGAATATCATCGTGTAGGTTGTATTGTAATTCACATTTTAATGATTTTACTCGCGTTCTCCAGATTTTTTTATGGCGCAACAGTCCTTAGTGGGCCAGCGCCTCCTCATTATCGAACCTTCATGATCACACTCATACCACACTCGGTAGGACTCCTCTGGACGAGTGATGAGCCTATCGCAGAGACCTCTACGCGACAACAATCACGAGAGACAGACAACCATGCCCCTGGCGGGATTCGAACCCGGAATCGTAGCAAGCGAGCGGCCGCAGACGCACGCCTTAGACCGCACGGCCGCTGCGGTCAGTGTTCGCCATCTTGAGTTGTATATTAAATTACGCTGCGGTCTAGTTCCTTCCACATCGATGCCAATTCATCATTCATAAACTATGCCGCTGATAAACCGTTGTCACGGATCAGTCAACAGTAGCTGGGGCCACGCTTGATCTCTGTCTGTCTTAATGTATTGGGTGCTGCCTGAATTTGCATAGGAGAGTTGAGCCCGGAGTCGACAACCGTATGCAAGGCTACAGTGACGCCCAGAGCAGGGGTGCCAAAAACTTAACCGGTACACTAATGTGCCATTCTCTGTCGTAATTCATTATAGGACACTTCCATAGGAATAGAATTACTGTTGTTAGTGTTGTACGGGATGTCCTCTGATCATTGGTATTCCTAGCCACCACCGATATCAGCTTTTTGCCTACTCTGGGAGGTGTAGCTGAAAGAAGTAATCCAAGATGGCGCTTATGTCAGGTGTTCACGAACCGACTCTGGAACTTGGGTTCAGGTCTGGTATGGTCTGTGTAATCGGTATTGGCACTGTGGTGTGTCAAAGTAATTACTTGCCTGTGTCTTTTATACGCGTTTTCCGTCCGTAGGTACTTAACTTTCGTGTCAAGGACAGGCCAATTTTTGTCTCGGGAATCGTATCCGTCGCGCGGAACGGACTGCGTGTGGTTCTGAACCTACTACTAACTGGTTAGCTGTCTCCGAGTACTTCCGAAATACTGCCTTTGCTTTGCATTCTGCTCAACCGGACCGTCTGTCTTCACTTACCAAATGTTCGCGGAGAATGTTGCTGTTATCAGTACGTAACGTCCAGTGTTTACATTCCGCAGCGTTTTGTTCAGTAATGTGTTGTTATTCCATACGACGCTTCAAACCTTTGCCTTCAGAAAATCGCCATTAACCTTTTAAAGCCTAGAGGTAACTTTACATACGACCAGGTTTAACATTAAAAAATTCTACGTGGTGCCCACATTGCGTTCATGTGTTTTGTACGGATCTCAGAACAAACAGCAACTTTTGCCTTATAAAACATTAAGAGATTGGTTTTTATAACCGAAGTGGAGAGTGTTTACAGCGCGGTACGCACTGAGTCCTTATATAAAACAGATACGCTTCGTCTTTAAAGGGTTAAATAACTTGATCATCAGCCATTAACAGACGACACCGGCAATTAAAGCAGAACTTATATCAACGGAACGGAAACTTCGGGAGTCACGTTCCTTCCACACCAGATGTAATGATTATCCTGTCGTAACTCGGTCACCAGAGCCTCGTTTGTGAATTTATTTATTTATTTATTTATTTATTTACTTATGGTTGATCTAAGACGCAGTTTATAAAACGTCGAGTGTGGGGCGATTGATGAATAATGATTGGAAATTATTTGGGAGGAAAAAGTGACTTACCTGCGGAACACCACTGGAAGCATTAGCCAGGATAGGTGGGGTTTCGGCCAACTGCCCGCGTTCCGAATACAAGCCAGGGAAGGTACCGAGCCGTCGTGCTCGGTTCGTATGTGAAATCCGGGTGCACGACGTAAACGCGAGGTTGACATTTATGTAGCGTCCTTTGAAAGGTGGGTCACGTACAGTACGCAAACTCGCGGCTGGAAGTGTGTGACAAATGGCGTTTCCACTCCCTGTTTTTTATTTAAGTCTGGTGTAGTACAGAAATGTTGCGGCATAGTTTATTATATGGAAGGATTTTCATAGGCTGGGAAACCAACGGGCAAGGGGAGCATGACCCCTCTTAAGAAATTAACACGATACAAATACCTCCTAGAAGTGCTTGGTAAGTGGCGCACAGGAATAAACTGCTCATAACGGATTACATGGAATATGAAACTGTGTGTGTGTGTTCGTGTGTTACAGTGCCCTTAATAATTTAGTCCTATATTATTTATTAAGAATTGAATTCAGCATAACTGAAGAAGAATGTGCGGAATACAGGAGCAGTTGAGCATGTGGGCACGAGGGCGGTTACCAGCATCTAGCGAGCAGGGGGTATGTCACATTGATATGTCAGTGTTTGCGCTGCAACTAGGGTATTCGCTAAGTTTAAACGGTTGCCGCCTTCCCCCAACTATTATTTCCGCAAAGTCCGACCGTTCCGCCGTCAATGGAAGGAATACATTTGTATACCCCTGATATTGTCTATCTTTTTCCGGCTTATCTCGAGCTACAATCTTCCACAGCTGCCATCACAGGACTAGAGATACTATGTACTTTACTCAGTGCTTGAGCCAAGCGCGCGTTGGCCCTGTCCACATGTATAGGAAAAAAAAAGTCTTCATGCTTATGTGTGCGTCTTACTAAATGTGACGTATGTGTAATAAATGTGATTTTAGTAAGAGAGGTGTTATGACCACTGAAGTGTAGTTCCTATTGTAATGCAGAATTGATTTCATACACATAACATTTTCTCGTGAGAAAATCGATATTTGGCCTCGAAGATGGCGCCGTATGCGCCAGAACACGTCACCCAGGTAGTAATGCTTGCTGACTAGTAAATGTAAATGAAAATGCCCTTGTGTGATGTATTAAACAAAGGGTTTTTTGCCTCACGAAGCCCATTGGTTTGTTACATTTATCTTGGCCATATCGTATGGGGAAAACAAATTCACGCAGGATTTTTGTTGGGAAGCCTCTGGGTAGGCAGGATCTTTGTAATCTGAGAAATAGGCAGGAAAAGATTAAATTGAATATTAAGAGAGGAAGTAAACGAGATTCAGATGACTCAGATGATGTTAAATATTGAGCATTGGTTCAAGTACAATTAAATTTAGGATTTGATTAGTGAATTATTAGAGGAAAACATTCATCTGAAAATAGGTTTAGAAGATGTAACCTAGTTTGTACTAGCAGTGGTTTAAGCCAGAGCTGGTCGAGCAGTCGATCGCGATCTACCAGTCAACCGCGGCCAGTTGTTTGGTCGATCGCGGCCGCTTTTTAGCCTCTGTCAAAATTCATTTGCCGCCTCTGCTAAGAAGCCTTGTCCCAGATGATGATAATTAAAGCAAGATACCGCAGCCGTCTGACCGTTGAACATTTAAAATACTGCGTTTACTTGTGCCTATGAACCCTATTGCAGCAATTTATCGCAAGGTATCCAGTGTCATGCATCAACTTGGCAACAGGAAGGTTAATGAAAAAACGCCTAGTAATTATATGAAATTATTTTAGTTTGAAAAGATCGATTTATAGTAAATGAAACAATTGTACTTTTATGTGTTTGTTGGGATGCTAGTTGACAGTTCTTTGCAAAGTCGATCCAATATTAATACCTCATGTACTGTGGTAGATTGCAAAAGATATGCTGTCTTCAGAGTAGATCACTGCCTTCAAAAGTCTGGCCACCTATGGTTTAAGCAGTTTTAAGTTTTTGGTTTAAATACCAGAGTGTTAGATATGCTGATGTTACAGAAAGAAGTTCTGTGGACAAATTACCTCCACATGTCCATGAAGTTGCTGTTTCCTGCTGCAGCATACTTCCCTATATTCTCGACCAGTCATGTAGCTAGTCAGTTCACTAGAAAGATGACTTTTCTTGTTAACATGTGCTTTGGCCTAGTTGACTCATGGTGCTAGATGGGAATACAACAGTAAGCAGAAAGTGGGATGTCTTGAGAGCCACCATCCCACCAACCCATGGGACTTCCACACTCTTGTAACTGTAATCATCGTTACTTGTCTTGTTTGAAACTGAAAATCTGGCAGTCCTTTAAAATAAAAAAATTTGAAACTGATAATGATACCAGAGCAGTCTGACACTTTCTACATGCCTCAGAATTCGTCAGTTTTATTAAGAAAAATTGTGATGTCTTTCTTTGTGTATTAGAGACTAACAATTTTTGTTACTGAAAATTTAAAGAGGATTATACATAATGTGTAAACATAACAACCAGTTTTTTATTTAACACTGTTAGGTAACAGATGTATTCACAGTGAATGGGAGTAACGTTTTCATATGAGATATACAGCTTTAGTATTGAAAGGGTTGATTGCCCACCTTGACTACTGCACAGTTTATTGACAACAGTTTATTGTTGCAGGTGTCGATGATGTCGACAGATGGGACAGGAATGACCCCCACACCCCATATCAAAAAGGAAGAGGATCCTGCCACCTTCCAAGCATGCTCCCCGTCCAATAGCAACATGTACTCCCCCACTACAACTGTCTTACATAATGACGTGAGTACCTGTGCTTAAATTTCATAAATGGATGCATTAGTATAGTTAGTACGTCTAAGATAACCAGATGCACAAACTGGCACATTTTGCCATCACAAATTTTGGCTGTTGCTGTCAGGTGATTGAGAGTCAAATTGCTGCTCTCAGGCATGTGTTGCACTGAGTGCAACCAGGAATGTGGTACAGGGAGTAGCAGGAGAAGTATTACCACACCAAGATGATGTAACCAGACATTCTGCATAGGGAAGAATTTTGCTTTGTCTGAAGTAAAGTCACTGTAGCAATACAGACTGAAGATGTGGATATCTGGAAAGTAATGGTGGAATAATGTCTGCTGTCTTAACAAAAGTGATGTAGCCAAAATACTTTGATTAATGATGAAAATGCTTTTTTGTTGGTAAATTTTTGATGATGTGTGGTGTGCGGAGTTTTGCATACATTAGGGTGAGAAGTGGGCCGTGGATCTGAGTGGTAGAGGTTTGGACAGACAAGTAAGGAGTCATGGGATGTTTTAATGGGTCCCTCAAGCATTCATCTTGTACAACTGATGGACAGTAGAGAAGCTTAAGTCGCTACTCAGGTAGAGCTCAAACTGGATACTAGTTCAAGTTGTTTACTTTTTCAATTTTTATTACTAAATTACTCTGTGTGACAGTGTAATTGTTAGCACTACTACTTCATGTTGAAGAGGTCCTAGATTTGATTCTGAGCCTGGAAGGGATCACACTGACCAAGGGGTTTTATAGGCTCCTGGTTGCTTCCTGCAGAATCCTTTATACAACCCGGGACTGCAAGATTTATTATTCTCGGTACATGTATTTACAACCTGCATGTACGGTACATGCAGCTGGATATGAGGAACTCAAGTGGGACACACTTTACACATGGTTCAATGCAGAGGTACATGAATTAAAAATAATCTCTGAGCCACCTCAAAATTGTAGGTGCCAGGTGGGTGACGTGCAGCAAGTTCCATAATGAGGACTCACAAATATTAGGCGCCACTGTAAAAAAAATTTGGCCAGGCAACCTGTTGCCTGTGATTTGTGCACCCCTAGTGTAGTGCATCTCTTGGACATGTTGAGTACAGAGTTGAATTTTATTAATGTGTAATTTTTATGTACTTTTGCACATCTGCATAATGTGTGTGGCCAGTGTGAATAATTTATAGCTGTTTAATAGTCTCTGAAGCATGAAATTTATCTGGTGTGGCTAACTAGCCCACAGTCACTTCAGAATAGCCTGATCTGGTGCCCATGTAAAAATAATTTACCATCCCTGGTTTAAGCTGATTGTGTTGGCAAGGTTACTGAACAACCAGAATTAATGTTGCTTTGTGAATAGGACACACATTACATGTTAATTTTATTTCAAGGTTGTGTAAACTGGTTTGCTGTCATGTAAACATATGTTGTCATCTCTGCTCATTTTCAGGATGCTGATTGGAACTTCCATTGACAACTTCTTTCAAAACAGCCATTTACAATGTTATCATGTATGTTAATTCTACCATTATTCTGTGTATCCTGTAATATCCCTCTTACTATTCGGTATATTTGAACTGGGTTTCTGTATGCTCAGCACATGCCACTAGTAGTCAAAATGTCACATAATTTCCATGTTTATGCCTGTTGTCAAGGTATATTTGTCAGGCATACATGAATAACCAGTTAATTCCATTTAGCAGAGTTTTTCTTCAGACACTAGTAGTTCCTCATCTAGCCAATAAATTCCCTGCATTGTGTGGAATTAACAAGTTCATTACTGTCTCCACAAGATCCCTCCACTGGCCCCTGTCCTGGGCCAGATGAATGTACTCCACAACCTCCCATCTATTGCTTTAAACTCCATTTTATCGGTATCATCAAATCTCTGCCTAGGTCTTCCAAGTGGCTGCGCTTTGGCAAGTTTTCCCATCATGAATGCAATGTGTCTTACTCCTCTCATCTTCCTTTTTTTGATCACTGTAATATGTACAATATTTGGCAAGAATTATAAATCATGAAGCTCCTCCTTTTGGACGTTGCTCTAGTCTTTACATAAAGGACAATAATTTGAAAGAGAAGAAGTTTACATGCTTTTTGACTGACATAAAATGTGATTCGTATTTCTTGATTTTGGATATTGAATATTTTTGGCTGTCATATGTTAAGATTAACACCTGTTCAGGAGGTAAATCACTTTACAGGCAGACAGACAGATGGACGGGACACTCACACAGACAGACAGACAGACAGACAGACAGACATGTAATAAGAAGGAACTCTTCCACAATCCTGAAAGATAAAAGGAACTGGTGATGTCCTGCTTATGTTGCATAATTGGAGAATGATATTTTACAATTATTGTATCAAATGGAAATACTTCAGGTTCCTGTTAGAAACCTGAACGATTATAATATAGAGAATTTCAGTTTTACGTGCTTTCAGTGGGAATGATGTGTGGCCTGTCACATTGAGGGAAGAGCACAGATTGATGATATTTGAGGCCACATTACGTAGATGAATATTGTAACCTTTGAGAGAGCAAGTAACAGCAGGATGTAAACAGTTTTTATAATGAGGAGCTTCATAATTTGTACTCTTCACTAAATATAACTTGAGTGAACAAATGGAATTGCTTTAGATGGATGGATGGTTTAGTACACATGGGGAGATGAGTATGTTCATATTCTGGTTAGGAAGCTTGAAGGGAAGAGACCACTGGGGGAGACCTAGGCATAAGTGGAGAGTAGTGCTGGCATGGAGTTTTAAGAGATGGAATGTGAGGGTATGGCCTGGATTCATGGCCTGGCAGGCTGTTATGAACACAGTAATGAAACAGGAATGAAAGTTCCATGAAAAGTGGGAAGTTTGATGACCAGTGTAGTGACTGAGTTTCTGAAAAAGACCACTACTGTGTGTAGTTAATAATGAAAATAGGCTGTATTAGTGAAAGGACTCTGTCTTGCCAACAGATGGAGTACTGCGAGAGCCAGGATTCACGACGATACGAAGTTTCACAGTCCAGGTCTCCAGGCAGTCCTGACCGGCAGTACTGTTCCTCTACTACACAGCCACTGGGTGACTCCATGCTTGGCCATACAGAGGTTAGTCTGAACTTCTAGGTCAGAGGTGAGGTTGCCTGTTTGATTCCAGCATTGGCACTGGGGGTCAAGTTCACGTGTGACTGCTTTTCTGATTCAGGTAATGAAGATACTGTAATCAGATCTGTGTACAGTTTACACCTTCTAGATCAGAGATAAAGCTGTGTCTAAGCACTGCACCCTGAAGTCATATAGGGGGTGAGCATGAGGAGTTCAGTAAATTCTGTAGCTGAACATGAGAAGGTGGAATACATATTGTCACAATGCAGCTATTTGTGAGGAGTGGGGTTTCTGGTACCTATTGAACAGGAAGTTTGGTGGATCCCGGTGCAGATCTGGATGTGTAGGTGCAGAGAAGACTCTCTGTCCCTGCTAGGAATTTAACCCTGGTCATCCAGCTCATACTGAGTTATTTGACTAACTGAGTGCCTTAGCCTTGTCTGATGTAACATGAATTTTTATTTACGTATCAGTGTACTTTCATGTGTGTGTTATTTACTGTGGTATTATTTGTTCAACACTGAGGACATAGGTCACTGATAACTTAGTGACTCCTTAGTGACATGTGCTTCAAATATTAGTTGATTGATTTTTAGCGTATGTAACAATGTTATTTCAACTGTCATGGTTATATTATGCCACACAATTGCTGCAAGAAGCATCGTCATCAGTTCAGAAAAAGTTTCCAGATGTGCAGAATGACAGTTAACAAATAAGTCAAAAGGTCTTGAGCAAGGGTTGAAGTGGTCATGAAGTATCTTCGTCATCAACATTTCGACCCTTCAGGATGAGACAGCCACGCTATATCAGAATGTTGGGCATTAATCACCTGGTGACAGGGCACCAATCCCAGAAGGTTGGAGGCCTCAACTGCACTGTTGCAAAGGCCTAAAAACTTGGGAGGGCTCAGGGCTTTTGTAAAATGTCAGGTGGATGGGTAGGTGAGAACCAATATTTTGTTGTATGTTGTAATACTGTTGCCGTTATGATAGTTACATGTCTTTGAGGTCAGAGTGCTGTACTCACATGAATGGAGCTGAAACGTGTGTTATAATCCTGATGAATGCTAAAGTGCACCATGCAGTGTGCTTATAGTACTTGTAGTGTAGCTTTACACTGCACTAACAGAGTTCTGTGTCCCTGTGGGCTGGGTGCTATTGAAGCCGTCATGTATATCTATATCGGTTGTGGTGCTACGTTACTTTAGATGCAGAATATTTTTGCTGATGCAAACTGCTTGGAGGCTGGCCTTGTCATCATGGTAATTCACTGTCTTTGTATAGTTGAAATCAATATATCTCTGTTACTTCCAAGAGTGGGATCAATAAACTTGCAGATATGTAATAAGGGAGCAGAGTTTAGTTATATATTTGTGTTTAGGCTGCTGAAGAAGTGTAATTTTTCTGTGTTACTATTGCAAACGAAGCAGTTTGTTGTTGTGTTACATTTTGTACTGCCATTTACATAGAGAAATGTGGAGAAAAACATAAACCATGCAATGAGAATGTTCTTCTGCACCCTGTGAAATCCTAAAAAGCTGCACACCCACACATAAAGAAATTTTAAACACTTCCACTTTTAAATCAAGTGGGTGGATGTGGCAGTAATGTGCCATGGTTTTATTCTGGAGGTGCTCAGTTCAAATATAATTCAGGTTATTGGTTATCTTTACTGGCGTTTTTCGTGGGTTTGCACAGCCTCTAGGCAAATGGCAATGACATGACTGCTTCCTTCAAAATCCATACCCAGTCACTCATCTTCCCGTTTCATTCCATAGTGTTAAAAGTACCTTTAAACAATCCAAGAATCAGTTAAGTTCACCGTCAGCAAACCTGTGAACGGTTGCTACGAATCTGGGTCCTGGAGTATTGTGAAGTTTGAAAAGCATGCAATTTTTTGTGAGTGTCATGTCTGTCTTTGTTCTGTGTGTTCTGAAATGGAAAGTAACAATGCAGCCACCAGTGAAGTGTAGATTTGCATTTCAATTTTATGATAAACACTGAAATATTGGAGCGACACGTGTTAGATATGGTATGATAAGAAACTGTGACCATATGAATGAACTTGGTACAGAAATTTTATTTTTGGGGGTGTGACAGTGCAGACTTTTATGGTTTTGTTTGCAAGGTATGATGGGTTTATTGGGGAATTAATCATTGTTGACTCTGCTGCACCAGTTATTTGACACTGACCATTGTAGTTAGGTATGTAAAAGTCAGTGTTGCTAGTAAGTTAAAGTTTTGCGTGACACATTTTTCTTGTGTTATAAGTGTCAGCATGGCATAAATCAATCTTCTGAGGTACTATTTTCAAAATAATTGGTACCATAAACTTCTTTTTTCTAGCAGACATTTCAGACTCACAATGCACAAACTAGTGTAATTTTGCATGACTGCAGTTAAAATTGGCTGTTGCTCAAAGCACTTGTTTTCAGTATCTGTAACTGCCTCCATTAGTGTAGTTCACCTTGACATGCTAATATTTGCTTAGAAGAGGTGAGAGATGTATAGAAAAGAGCCATTTTGTCACTGCTACCAAAAAATCATTATGACTGGTAGGTAAAGGCAAATTTCACTCTAGAACAGGCCACAAAGGCCCAGAAGGGAGTAAACGTATAGCCCTACTCTTTCCTTAACCTGGAAGCTAGGTGAGGGTGGGTGGTCCGTGCCACACCCCAGCCACTTTGCCCAGGGAATGACCTGCTACCTATTGTGTAGGAGGCGGGGTGGGCCCCACGGCCACTCTGGATGTGTGCGGAAGATCTTGCTCCCCAGTGGGTTTTGATCCCTGGATTGTCCAGCCCATAGTGGGTCACTATACCAATTGTGCTATCCTGGCCCACTCATTATTACTGCTAGTTATTCAATGTCTGAAGCTGCAGCGATTGGATTACTATTTGTGTACCGCATAGAAGCCTCTGGATTTGCTGGTTACGTTTTGCTGGCTGCCCAGAGTCTGGTTCTGAGCTGCAGTGATTACTTCGGATACTGTGTAGCTGTGAGTGGTATCAGTATGTTCACCTGGATGCCCAGCAGCAGGTTCTGGGCTGCAGTGATCACATCAGATGCTGTATAGCTGTGATTGGTATTACAGCATGTTCTTCTGGCTGCTCAGCACCAGGTTCTGGCTGCCATGATCACTTCAGATGCTGTGCAGCTCTGAATGGTATCACAGTGTGCTCTTCTGGTTGCCCAGCTCCAGGTTCTGAGCTGCATTATTCACTTCAGATGTTGTGTAGCTGTGAGTGATATCACAGCATGTTTCTCTGGCTACTGCCCAGCAGCCAGTTCTGAGCTGCCCCATTCACATGAACTGCTGTGTAGCTGTGACTGATGCTGTTGTGCACAGTGCATTGTCTGGTACAGAGGATAGGCAAATCTTGGCTGCTGGAGTATTTTGAATTGAATGATTGGTGTTTGCCATACCACCCTGCAGGCTTAGTGAATGAGGAAACAGAAGGCAATCACATTCTCTTTCTCCCATTGGTCTTTACCTTCTCCTGTCTTAGTTTTACATATTTTGATTTTGTGCTAATGTCAGCACTATGCCTGCGTTTAATTCTTTGTGCTTTGTTAGTCCTAGCGTTTGGTTCACCTGAAAGCTGGCTTTGAATATGACAGCAGTCTTACACTTCTTGTACTTTAACATGTGACTAATTGTAGCATGTTTTTACAATGCTGAGTATACATTGCTTCATTGTTAATTAACCTTTTAAAGCCTAGCGGTAACTTTGTGTACCGCCAGGTTTAACATTAAAAAATTCTACGTGGTGCCCACGTTGCATTTATGTGTTTTGTATGGATCTCAGAACAAACAGCAACTTTTGCGTTATAAAACATTAAGAGACTGGTTTTTATAACCAAAGTGGAGAGTGTTTACAGTGTGGTACGCCCTGAATCCTTATATGAAACAGATGTGCTTCGTCTTTAAAGGGTTAATATGTTTTGTGATTCAGTGAACATATTTTAGATGTTGAAATGTCAGAAATATAGCAAGGTATAGTGACAACAGATGTTCACGTATCAAAATACAGTAAAACTTTGATTATCCATCACCAGTTCCTGTTAACTGTCGTGGTGGCAAGCCACTGTGTGTGGGAGGAATAGGAGGCACAGCATGTGTGTTCCTTATCACATGGTCCTGCCCCCTTGATAGTTTTTGTTTACAGATTATCTTATTTTTATGTACTGTCTTTGAACATTTATAAACGTAAATGTAAATGTTGTGAAATGAGTGTGAAAATAAGCAATGTATTATGTAATTAAGATAGCATTTTTTCAACTCTCGACCTATTCTCTAATGGTTTATGTGGGAAAATACGAATAGTGTAGTGTGTAATGTAATGAGGAATTTTATTTGTATTATGCAGTGCCTAATTTTTCAGCATCTATTCTGTTACCTGTCCTCGTATCTGTCATTGCTTTGGTCCCAATTCCTGACGGAAGTTTTACTGTATACCAGAATCTGTATTCCAAAAAGAAATGAGCTTAGAGTTGACATCACATTGCTAAATAATGAATTAATTATGAAAGTTGTAAAGGAATGTAGAACTAAATGACTGCCGAATGAAATATGATAAATTATCATCTCGCATATTTGTATGTGTGCCCATGCTTGTGCAGTTCTCTTCGTGTTATTCACACATCTTTATGCTTCGTATTTGTATAATTGTTTGTATTATGCATTACAGTGTATAGGAACACATAACATATTCAAACCATTGCAGGATTAATGAGAGGCAAAGAGTGACAGAAATGCCATATGGATTTAAATGGCTGTTCTTAAAAGGCGCTATATATAACAAATGTAGTGAATATGAAACACAGTGAGGCAGCAGTATTTTAACAGCAGCACAGGGTGATGAGTTGTCAAAACAGTGCTGAACAAGATTTCACTGCTGTAGCACACTTACGAAGTGCTGTGGAATGAGTGAATATTCATTTGAGCTCAAAATGTTTGGCCCGCCTGGACTTATGTCGTGGCACACCAGGTTGCAAACAACACTGTAGGTTTCCATAACTCAGGTACTAATGTAGTGTAAAATATGTTAATTTTATGCTGTTCAACATCTCTATTGTTGTGTGACAATAATCATTTCAGCAATTTCAGTCATTTTATGATGTTGCTTCTTCTAAATCCATACACTTCAGATGCACATGTCTAAAATTCTTTAGCTGCAGTATCTGTGTCTTCTCTTGCACCTCCTCCAAGAACATGCTGATGATGCTGTGTGGCCTGCCCATAGTGTGTTAAAGTGTCCCAGACTAATACTGTTGGGAGTCTTGTGTGGATTCCTTGTGTTGCATTTGAAACATGTATGGAGTCTGCGTAAGATGCTCTTTTATTTCACTACTCTACAGCCTTTTCCATAATTTCTTTAGGGCGATGAAATCAAAAAAGTGTGAGATGGTCAAAGCATGCAGTTGGTGTGGAGGAACCAAGAATTGTGCCAACAGTTTTGTCTGGAAAGCTTGAAGAAAGTGACCACATAGGATACTCAATTCTAGAGGAGAACAATGTTAAAATAAATTTTAGGAGATACAGTTTATTAAAATGTGAAATGATGAACTAGCTCCAGATATTCCTACTGGTAAGCTCTTATAAACACGGTGGAAGCTTCCATGTTTCTTGAGAGCAGGGAATTTATTGATCATTGGAATAACTATCATTTGGTCAAGAATGTCAGGTGCTTTAGTTGATTAGTTGTTGTTTTGGTAGATGAGGTGTAGAAGCAGTGTGTTAGAGCTAAATGGTGATATCATGTGTTGTGGATTTCCACAGAAGTCTTGAAAGAAGCTGCAAATGAAAATTTAAGTACATATGTCTATTTTTGATGGTGGTAGTGAGTGGTATGTTATACTGCCCTTTGTTTGTGTGTAACACAAGATTCAAGTTCAGTGTTTTGAAGACAGAACTTTCTTGAACTGAAATCAGGCAATTAGCATAAGACAAAGTGGTTGGTGTCACTTATGGGTAGAGGTTGAGCTCATCTTGTTGCCAACTGTTGTTTAATGTAAGAGTTGATGTGGTCAGGACAGTCTGTCTTCGTGTGGAGATGCATAATAATTGTGGATCTTTGTTCTTCACGTGAGGGGTGTTGGGTGCATAACCACAAGTCAGAAGGCATCTGTTTCATGCAGTGCGCTGACTGATTTAGTGTGACACTAGTATTACAGGCAGTGGATCTATGTTGTGACAGTTCTTGATCAGGATGAACTAGAATATAATAATTTTCAAGATAAATTATATGTTTTATGTATGAAACCTGTTTGACCAGGAGGATAACAGTGGTTGAACATATTTCTGTCAGGCACAGAATGTTAACACCTGTTTGCACGTGTGTGATTGAGAATAATGTTTTGAAATTTAGACAGCTCGATTGTGGTGTTTGTTGAAAAATAACTGAATTTTGTGTGTTGCTGTGAGTGAAGAAATGAAAACTGATGGTATCTCAGTCTGTACAGTTATTGGTGAACTTGGGTGCTGCCTGCATCAGGTAAAGTGCCGTACAGTTTCCTTGATCAGTCCAACAAACAAACAAAGAAACAAACAAACAAAGTAGTTAAGCAAGTTTTAAAATATCTTGGTGTGTCGTGGTAATTAAAATGTTTCATATCTGAGTGAGTTAACAAATGTAACAAACATTACTTACTAACTGACTGACTGACTGACTGACTGACTGACTAACTAACTAACTAACTAACTAACTAACTAACTAACTAACTAACTAACTAACTAACTAACTAACTAACTAACTAACTAACTAACTAACTAACTAAACAGATGTTACTAACTAACTAAACAAATGTTACTGATTGACTGACTGCATGTTGTAGGGTTTCGCTACATGTCTCACCCATCTTATCTCTCAGGATTTAATCACCTTAACATCAACAGGTTGAGAGGACAGATACCTTGCCCCAAGACTAGAATAATTTTTTAAAATATTGTTTATACCATGTATTGTGGATAGTCACACAATATTCAGTCTGACAAAATGCACTCCTGTGTTTTCAGATATTCTGTGTTTGTTGCTAGTCAGTCCTACATGTTTTGATCCTTGTGGGATAGTTGCAGTAACTAGTATGCTACATGGGTGGAGACTATTGTTCTACAATCCAATAATTTTTAAATATGTTTTAAATATTTTGTACATTTATGTATTTTAAACTGGTTATACATGTTTATATTTTAATTTTTTTTGCAGTATACCAGGAATCCATCACACAGCAAATCACCTACATCTTAACTGGTCGCCTTGTAAACCTTTTAATATATATACCTTTAATATATATATGCATTGCTAGTTCAGTTTTGTGAAATGCTACTTTGATATGACTCCCTGATGATGATCCCATATGATACTGACACATGTAGGTTTGACTAGCAAGAAATACGGAATATCTGAAAACAGTTGAGTGCATTTTTTGGACTGAACTTTGTGTGACTAGAATAATGTGTTAACACATCCAGTAATTGATTCAATTATTTTAATTGTTCTGTGTCTGCGTACAAAGTTTGTAACATTTCACTTGTAATTATTCTGCTGGAGTGGCATATGGAGTGTAAGGAATGAAGAATTTCCACATTATGCAGATAATGTAGTGGTGTTGTTATGATAGTGTAATCAAGGAGGTTAAGAGTGTGTTTGGTACTTAGCACTGTTGTGGGAGGTGGGAAAGGTATGCAGAATTTAATGATCATTTGTAAGGCAAAGAAGAAGAAGAAGGGAGGATAATATTAGTATGGTATGTGGTGAATACATTATCAGGATGTGGGGGTGGGGGGATGGCACTGGCTTACAATTGTGTTCATGGTGGATTTTGTTTTAACAGTGTTGAACATGTTGATATCACGACTGGGGAATTCAGCAAGTAGTTTATTACTGGATCAGTTATTCCGCGTTTTTTGCATGGCATGCATGAAGGGAATGCATTTAGCAGAGTTCATGTCTGTCTGTCCATTTATTCATCAGTGCATCCGTCAGTTCATATAATATTGTGTTTAGTATACTGTGAAGTTTTTTAATATTGAGATATGCAGAGCTTGACACAGTGGTGTATCTTCATGTAGACTGCACAGCTGAAACTATGACAAGTGTTGCATGGACAGATGGGGAATACCAGTCGAAGCAGTGTTCTTTCTTCCAGTTCTGGACATCTTATTTCATTTTCAGTGCTAATTAAAACAAGTTATTTGGAGGACATAAATAACAAGCTTGTTAATAGCATGTATTACACTGACCTCGCAATAAAATTTTCAGTTCTGTGACGAATTTCCCTTAAGGCATTTCTTGGGAAAATGGAGAGTAGCATGAAATATTTTGGTATGATTACAAGAATTTATGTATGCTTGTCGTTTGCCATGGAAAATTTATGTGGTGACATGATACAAGTCTGGTGATTACTTCAACTTGAAGGGATTTTTATGATGTTATATGACCTTAGTCATGACCGGAATTTTGTAGATTGTTCACCATCTCAGATTAAAAAAACCTCCAGCGTTTTGGAGGCCCATTCCCTGGTCAACAGATGTACACTGGATAACAGTACCAATGAACTTTGAACTCCTGACAGATGCTGGCTTCCCAGGTAGTATAGCTTCCCTGATACCTGTGCCTCGCTCCCCCTTCCCTCAGGGACATGATTAGAGGTATCCTGTGCAGTGAACAGTCTATTCAGCTGATAAACCACTTAAATGTACAACAGTGTAAACTATTAGAATATGAAACTCTGGTCCCAAGGGTTGATTTAAACATTTGCTAATGGGTTCATTATAGTAGGTCTCCCCTTTCCTAACTTCAACTGATGATCAAGGCAGATCCACCTCCTGAAACATTGTGTCTTTTTAGCCTGAAATGATGGACAGGGTCCAGAACTTCTATGACAGTGACTGCTGGTATGAGTGATATTCAAACTTATGATTCCAGAAATTTATCTATGCATGTTACTTTTTTGTTGAAGAAAAACTGTGTGCGAAGACATTGTTGTTTAATTTCTTGTGCTTTTTTAATTTACAGGAAGGGATGAAGGAGGAAGACCTCCCTCGAAGGTTGTGCCTTGTTTGTGGGGATGTTGCCTCAGGCTTCCATTATGGAGTAGCTTCATGTGAAGCATGCAAAGCTTTTTTCAAGAGGACTATTCAGGGTAAAGTTACATATTGCTTACCCAAGGACAGTGTCAGTGTTACATTCAAGTATTGTAGATTGTTGAATATTTACATTATTTACTAGTTGATTAGATTGTTTGCTACAGCGTGTACTTCTAATCGTGTCACTTAGCAATGTAGCTGTAGTGGGAGTTTTATTGTGTAGGAAGCGTATATCTGCTGGAAATTTAGAGTCCATTGTTCTGCTGCAGTCCAGCTTACCTTATCCGTGATTTCAGGCTTCTGCCATGATGTTCATGACAGCTGTACTCTTCAGGGGTGTTACACAGTGTTGAGTGGTCATTCTTCACCGACGTTTCTGGACAGTGTATCAGTCCCATCTTCAAGGGTCAAGAGGTCCAGTGAAGCCGCATTGGACTGCTTGACCCTTGAAGATGGGACCGATACATTGTCCCAAAACGTCGGTAAAGGATTACCGCTCTGCTGCATAACACCTCACAAGAGCGCAAATCTCGGCCTACCTTATTTCGTAGGGGAGTTATGAAGTGCCAACTTCAAGCTTCTGAATGGCCCTCACACTGTCTGAAAATATTTCTCCACCATACTGGAGGTCTTATCTTTGAATATTAGCAGTATCTCATTGAATATTATCCTTTAGTTCTTGCAAAGAATATCTGTTTTTCACATAACTTTGTCATTCAGTGCCCCCAGAAACAATAATTGCATGGGTTCATGTCTTGAGATTTAGGAGGCCATAGTTTGTGAGTTATTTATTTTTTCTTCAAAATATATGAGCCTTGTAACTTTGTAGGCACTCATTACACATCAGACTCTGACTTTTTTAACATCATGCTGAGGAACTTCGGAACTGCATGCGGCTTTTGGGAACATCCGTATCTATTATTCTGGCTGTGTACAGTCTTAATTAGTGTAAACCATGCCTCTTGAGAGAAAAATTGAGTCCTGAATTAAGAAATGACATGTATAGGCTACTGGTTCTTGAAACCACCTACATTACTGGCTTTTTTCTTCCCAGTCTAGAGGAAGGAGTTGTAGTTATAAAAGTTAGAAAGTTTTGTTGTGCTGTGAGCTGTGGATTTTGACATCCCACCCTGAACAGTCAGCTGGAGCAAAGATTTTGTGGGATTGTTTCCATTAGTCCAGTTTTTTCTTCAGTTAAGATGTAGCATTTTTGTATTATATTTTTCACCAGCACAAAACCTGTTATTCAGCTGTTTTCTGACTATTCTGTACAGGGATTTTTTATGCAACACTCTTGATGTGGGATGCTGTTTACAGAACTCTTGGCAAAATATTTTCCATGATGTGTACTTTGCAAAAGTATCGCAAATGAGCACACTTTATTTAACAGAACATATTTCTATCATGCACTTCCTGCCCACTGTTTATGAGCCGTAACACGGGATTGAGCATGTCTTGTGTTCAGCACTGGTAAAAGTAAGATCATGTGGGCTGAGTCCTTTAAGCAACCTGGCATTGTGTGTTCCCAATCTCAGGGTTGTGATTAGGGGTATGGTCTGTAGTTGGTTATTCAGATATTCAGATTTGTATAAGTTGTGTTGCATAGATAGCTGTTGACCAGAAATGTTAAAACAGTGAGAACAAAGCTACTTTACAGTAGATTGCAAAAAGGGTACATATTTGCCTTCTTGTAAGTGTCACACATTCAGACCATGAGTTCTGTGTCATGTGAGAATCACTGATGCTTAGACAGTATGAGTTCAGAAGTACAGTAATTGAATATTTTGTGTCTGATTGTAGCTGTGGTGGTTTGTTCTGAGCAGGAAATATCGAGTACACGTGTCCTGCATCAAATGATTGTGAAATCAACAAACGACGAAGAAAAGCTTGTCAGGCATGCCGCTTCCAAAAGTGCCTGCGAATGGGCATGTTGAAGGAAGGTGTGCGGCTGGACAGGGTGAGAGGGGGTCGACAGAAATACAGGCGCAATCCTGAGCTACCTTATCAAGTACAACCCTTGCCACCCGTCAAACCCACTCCAACACTTGAAGGTAAGACCTGTTTATACTATCTCTAGAACTTTAGAAAATTAGGAAATGGCTTATAATCAATCTAATCTATGCATCAGTTTGATGCTTGGTGACATAACATTTCATTTCCTTGCTTTGTTTTCAACAGAGATTTATGAACTATACAGTTTAATGCCATGAAGAGGAAAATGACATTAACTAGAAAGTCTGAATTGATAAAAGTTGTGGACAGAAGACATCATTATGTATTTTGTTGTATGCCCCAACATTTGTTAGAGATGGAGGAAATCCACAAGCAGTATCACTCAGAAAACTGATGTCTTCAAGTACTGTTGACCACTACATTGTGATGCTTCATGAGTGCAAGACAAATACATTATTGTTGTGATCAATTCAGAACTGTAACTTCAAATTTAAAATTTTTATGGCAGATAATGAGCATTTGCTAAATGGTAAATAGTTTACTGCTTGTTAGGGGAGATCTGAAGACTTCATGTGTTTTGTGCAGTGCTGACATTGAGTAGGAAGTGCTTGAAGTGTTTACACTGAATAGGAAGTAATGGAGCACTGGAACCCTAAATGAAGTGGCTAATCTGTGACCAATTAAATGGGATATGTAAGCTTTTGTCTGTGGTAATGTTCTTAGAAAATCAATGTGTGTGAGGAAAGGATGCTGAGGAATTTGTAAGTGGAGGGAAATGCAGGAGGCTGGAGAAAACTCCCTAATGAGGAGCAGCGTCGTAATTTGTACTGTTTAGCAGATATCTTTAGTTCAACCAAACAGATGATGGTGAGGTGGGTAGGGCATGTAGCATATGTGGGAGAAATGAGAAATTCTTACAAAGTTGTGGTTGGAAAAACTGAAGGGAGCAGGCCAATTGGAAGACGTAGGCATAGATTGGAAGAGAATATGTAAATGTATGTTAAAGAAATAGGGTGATAGGCTGTGGACTGGATTCACATGGCTTAGGATAGGACCAGTGGTGCACTGTTATGACCATGATAGTTTATGTGCAGGTGATTGATGAGTCACCAACAGGTTAGTTGCTCCCATGAGCTCTGCTGTGTGGGATTGGTTAGTTCGTCCCTAGTCTTGTTGTTTTGAGTTTTGGATGTCAGTGACATCCAGATTTAATTTGAAGTGTTCTTGTGGCTAATGCCACAAGGCATAGCTGTGCAATCTTTCTGATATGGGCTGACTCTGTGTGCCTTTCCCTTACCTGACTGGTGACAGATGTAAAATTTTTTGACAGTAGGAAATACCAGGCTTGGTCCTTTTTTTTTTTCTTTTTTTCTTTTTACCTGACACATGTGTCACTGTTGACAGAGAACAAGATGCTGGAGGCATTGTCATCTTGTGAGCCTGAAATGCTGCTGGCATCTCATGATTCCATTTTGTCAGATCCAGAGTATCATATCACAAGCACTTTGAGTGAGCTATATGACAGAGAACTGGTGGGCATCATCAGCTGGGCCAAACAGATTCCAGGTGTGTGCAGTGGTTTCTTATGACTGTTGCTGAACTTCCTTAATTTCAGTCTAGATGTGAAAAACTTGGGGTGAAACATCAGTACTTTTATGTTGTATGTGTCCCAAATGCTTGAAATGAACACAGATAGAGGTGTTTATGCCCATCTGTCTGCTTGATGTAGCTGGAACTACTGAATACATTGGTAGAAAGATGCTGACTACCTTCTTTTCTGTGGGACCTCTATGTTTACCATTACACTTGCATTTAGTGCGCAGTTGGTATACCATAATATGTATCAGTTTGCCTGATGTAAATGAGTGGAAGAAATACTCTCCAGAGCACTTGTGCTGTTGCATGGCCATTACTCTTTGTAACAGTACATACTGCAGTCCTGTGCCTGCAGATTACTCCATACATGTACTCACCCCTTATCCTGCAATCCAGATCTGTTAGTGTGGAACATATTTTTTCCAACAGTGAAGATTTGCGTATAAGGTTATAGATTTTCCACCCTTGAAGAAGTCCTAGACACATATGAACAGCAGTCTGTGGCAGTACCATGGAGTGTGGTGCAGCATACACTCCATAATTGTTTTAAAAGGGTAGAAGAGTGCATAGAATGTAAGAAAAAAACATTTTGTATTGTTCTGATTGTGTGGTGGAGGTGCCAAATACTTGCGGGTCCTCAGAATGGAACTTGCTTCATATTACCCTTCTGGCACCTAGAATTTTGACATGGCTTCTAGATTTTTGGAAAATTTGTGTACTCCTGCATTAAACCACACACACACACGCACACACACATGCATGCACGAGACAGAGAGAGAGAGAGAGAGAGAGAGAGCGTAAAACCCCAATTTTATGCTCCTGCATTTTGCGTTTTCTGCTATCGTACCCACTTCCTGTATGCTTCCTGTCAAATGCCCATAAGAAGAATGTTTCCTGGGTTTTACACTTCCAGGATTTTATTTTGTTTTTGCGTGGTCCCCGCAAAAGTGTAAAATCTGGTTTTACTGTAGTTGTGCAGCAGTGCAGTGGCAGTTGGCATGGTTGTTCTGTGCTGTAAAAATAGTGCATTTTGTCCCCAGACACTCAAAGAATATATCATGTTCAGATAGGAAGGAGACTAGGAGGAATTTCACATCGTGTATGGACATGAAGAAGGTAAGTCTTCCCTGTCCATATGCAGTATTACTTGAAGGCAGATTCAGGTTGTAAAAGTAAAATTTTATGCACTCTAAACCTCAGCTCTAAATGGGCATTAGTGGCTTTATGCTGTGGCCACTTTACACCTATTACCATTGGTTGGGAGGCAGAGTGGGCCCCAGAACCATTCAAAATGAAAATAAAAACCCAGTCATCTGGCCCATACCAACTTGCTTTACTGAGTGCTTAAGGTCAGATTTCTTTTGACAACAACACCTTAAGTAGTTGGGTAGTTGGTTGTAAGTAGTTTTTTGTGTTGTTCATTGCATTAAATTATGAATGAAATTCAGTATAGTGTTGCAGTACTTCAAAACCCAAGCTGTCTGGTAGTTTTTTGTGTCTTTACAAACCAGCAGATATATGTGGAATGCTGTGAGCTATTGCTAGAATTTTCAACACCTCACGTTGAACAGTTCAGTCGGTATGCAGCTAAATTAAGCAAATGGTGATGTATATTTATGTGCTGTTAATGTGAGCGTGTTTTGTTCAGGGTTCACTGACCTCTCTCTCAACGACCAGATGAGGCTTCTCCAGAGCACATGGGCAGAGATCCTGACACTCACACTCACATACAGATCCTTATCATGTACAGGAAAGCTGAGGTTTGCTTCAGACTTCACATTGGATGAGAAACAGGCCCGAGAATGTGGTGCGATCGAGTTGTACCAACATGTGAGTAAACCAAAACCCAGGACTGTTTATATTCTGTCATTAGTATTTTAGTCAATTCAGTAATGTATTATTTAATTTCCATGTTCTTACCAGGTTGTGGCTTCCCAGACATAACGTCAACATTGGAAACAGATCACACAGTAGCTTGTCTTCGGTGTCTGAGTGGAGGTAGTTGAATTCATTCCATCTGTAAAGATCCAGTTTAGTACTGTCCTCTCCTCCATATGTAGGTGTCAGGATTTATGTGAAATCTTACCAGAATTTCTTACCTCATTCGTATGTGCTACATACCTCACGTATCTCGTTCCAAGTGCTATCTTCCCAATAATGTTTGGTGAAGAATAAAGGTTATGCAGTTGTTCCATTCTGCTGGTACTTCCTTTTTTCTACTTCTGGGTATTATCTTTGGTAAATTTACTTTTTTATTAGACATCGTGTGTAGTGGAGTAAATCAGCTTATGGCATTGTGTTACAGTGTATGCAGATTATTGAAAGGCTAGAGAGGCTGAGCATTGCTAAGGAGGAGTACTACATCATGAAGGCTCTGATTCTTGCAAATTCTGATGTGCGCATGGATGAGTTTGCCTCACTCAAAAAGTTTCGGGACAGCATCCTTTCAGCACTTTCTGACTGTGTTGCAGTCATACGGTAAGTTTCACTTGTCCTCTTCATGTATATGGATGTATGTTCACTTTCTGCACTTTCCAGCTGTTGCTCTTCTGAAATACAGGAGACCAGCAGGAAGAGAATTAGAAATGCTTTCATATATTGTGTCCTCTCGTGAGGGCTGAACCTGAGATGCTTCTCTGTCAGGCTGTGATTTGAAGTGTGCCACTTACCATGTCTTGCCTCGTCTCTCCATATCCGTGGTTGAAAGTTGATAGTAAAATTTTGCTGATGCTTAATTCTGCACCATTGTGGAAATGCATAGGAGAGTGGAGGTAAAACTTCATGTACTCTTCACTTCAGTACTAGATGGAGGTGGATGATGGTCTTCAAGCCTTAGCCATCTTAACCTTGGGGAAACAACCTCAGGTGCCCATTAAATAGGAGGTTAGGTGGGCGCCATCTGTTCTGTATTGTAGACATTGTAGTGACTGAGTTATCATTCTGGTGCCATATTCATAGTTACTCCTGTTGTATGCTGTGTAGTGGCATCCCGTTGCATAGTACATGAGAATAAAAATCTCGAAATGATGAAAAAGGAAGTAACAATGGAACTGTAAATGAAGATAATCATTTATGGTATAAAAGAATAGTATGGTTTTTCTAATATTTTAGAGGTGGTATTCTTTATCATGATCATCATTGTCATCAAAATTGTCATCATCATCGCCGCTGCCACCACCACCACAACCACCACCACCATCACCACCA